>CALSCE010009442.1:18694301-18710256 GCA_943593645.1 Bovichtus variegatus | reverse complement strand
ACACACACACACACACACACACACACACACACACACACACACACACAGCGGAATTCACAGTCTCAACAGACACTCATATATTATGTTATGGTTAATAAAAAAAAATTCTCTCAAGTGAACTCAGCCTTCACACAAACAAACTGCTCTGTCATTTTTTCAGGCGTCACAGATAAAGTGCTCCAAGAATGCACTTTATCAAAAGCAGATTTCAGCCCATAATACACAGAACTATACAACATTAGTGGGTTTCTTTTTTTTTAAAAAGCTATTTGTCTTCTTGTCTCGTACATATATAGTTACTGAACCTTCCTCCGGCTGTAACGGGTGGCGTGCAGATTGTGTTTGGATTCTGAGATTTACTATGTAGTTATAGCACTTTTTTAAAAGGAATGAGTTGTTGGTAACATGCTGGGAATCTCACTGCAGTGGATTTTTGAAAACTAGACTTTGATGGAGATGAAGAATTCCAGCTGTGGCCTCTAGTTTAACAGTGGTAAACTGATATAATTGGTCAATAAAGTCCCACAGGGTTCAAGCTTTAACTTAATGTCCTGTTGGTGCCAGGCGCTACCAACGTCATTTTGTTATGGGTTTTTCATTAAAGGGCCACGCCACCAATTTTACACATGAAGATAATTCTACTTTTTATGAGGAGTATAACAGCCTTACAATGACTTCTGGAAGGGAACTTTCTAAAGTCTGAGAAAATAGCCCTGACGATGTACAAGTGATCTCATCAGGGTTGACTTAGCGTTACAAAGTGGAGATGTAGAGTTTGATTTAATAATGTGGATGTTTACTGGTCAGGGAGGGTATAATAAAAGCCTCTAATTGAGTTGTAATTGTAGGATTTAGTATTTTTGGAATTTCACCCATATTAACTTCAACCGTGGGGCAATTGGTTTTGAAGCATTTCGGGCAACATAAAACAAACTTAAAACTAGAAACGCACTGTTAGCACTCTAAGCACCGTTAGTGCTGTCAGACAGGATGGAATTTTGTTTTCGGGTTGTTCGTACGTCTGTCCGTCCATCACCATCTTGTGATTGCGATATCTCAGGAAGGAATTTGAGGGAATTTCTCCAAATTTGGCACAAACGTCCACTTAGACTCGAGGGTGAACTGATTACATTTTGGTGGTCAAAGGTTAAGGTCACTATGACCTCACATCTGTCCCATTCTTGTGAACACTATATCTCAGGAACACCTTGAGGGAATTTCTTCAAATTTGACACAAACGTCGATGCACTGATTCGATTTTGGTGGTCAAAGTCACTGTGACCATAACTCAAGAATTCATATGCAAATAGTGGATTTCACACACATGTCTTAATAGGATAAAATGATCTAGTGATGACATTTTGGAAGAACAGTGACGTAAACTGCAACTCGAGGAGGCATACAACCTCGAGGCAGTAATTCTATTTTTTAATCTATGTCCTGCAGGTACCCAACTTTATGAAAGTGTGATACTGGATCAATACTCCTCTTGCAGTGCTCAGCTTTGATTAGTGCATTGCCACCAGTAACAGCCAACTGGCAGACAAATCTCATCTCTGTTCTTGCAAAACCTCTAAACAGACGGATTATGCATTACAACAGTCTATTTTATATTACACTGCTAAAGGTATAAAAACACCTAAAATCCACTGTAGCTTCAACACAAAGTATGTTACTGTATGGTTTGTGATATAAGGTACTATAAAGGAACAATTTGAATAATTAAAATGCTAGATTACTGTTAAATCAATAAGCCTTGCCAGACGCTTTCTAATGTAAAGGAATGTTGTAGGAAGGCTTGAATGGGAAATTCTCAATGTTTATTGATGTTACTTAATTTGTTCACCATAAATGCTTGTCTCACACAAACTGAACCAGCATTCACTATGAAGTTTTTTTTTTTTTTAGTCAAGTATAGCCTATTTATTTAGTTTCTATAATATATATTTCATCTAATCCTGATGAATTATAGAATGCATTTCCCGCTGCGATCATAGCAAATAACTATAATTACCTATATAACATTTAGGGTACAGTTATTATTTCTAGGCGGAGTAAAATTGACTTATATAGTTTTTTATATATATATATATATATATATATATATATTTATTTTGAATTTTTTTTAAGGTAATTTAAAGATAGAGATGATATTGGAGTCGTTCAGCTGTAGTTTATGTTCCTAATGAAGGATTCCATTGCACAGGTATTTTATTATTTCCTTTGACAGCATTTTGTAAAAGCCTTGTCTGAAGAGCTATGGGAGAGTCCCTGTTGCTTCCCCGTGAGCTTTAATCTCCTCCGTCCCGTCTGTCTTTGCACCATACATGTCAAAAGATGTGCCAGATTTACTCGGCATCATAGAGTGATAGAATGTTTGAATACGATCTCATCCCACTCACACGCTCCAGCCCAGGATCTCTGCTCTGGTCTTCTCTGCTGTGCTCCGCATAGGTTTCATCTTCTCTCCAATGCTTCAACTCCTCCGTGTCATCCTATAGACGTCCATCTCTCCCGAGTCTCGCTTAGTGTCTTTCTCTCTTGCTGTACCCCCTCAACCAAATGCAGAAGCGCAGAGCCCCGTTGCTCTGATTCGATCTGTGCGTGGAGGGAACGGGCTCAGGTGTGTCTTTCTGGCTGCTTGAGGAATCAGTAACATGCACACGAAGAGCCCCACTGAGCTTTGATAAATGTGTGTAACTCTCAGAGAGAGCAGCACTGACGTAAATTGTATTGAACTTGGAATTAAGCTGAACCTGAAACTCACTGGGATGGAAAGCGCCTGGACTCTGACAGTTTTTGCAGCTTTTCACGTTTATTCAAAAGGGCTGATGGGAAAACCTTGTCACTTGTAACTTGTGAGCAGCTATTTTCAACCGTTGGCAGCGCTATAACGGATTTGCCTTGATGATTTGGAGTTGCGGCATCTTGCAGATAAAAGATCTGACTCAGGAACAGCCAACACGGCTAAAGCAAATGATCTGTTAAACTGCTGGTGTCAGGTCAAAGTCTCCCAGCTTCAGTGTGTGAGATTCTGAACATTATGTAATCTTTCAATTAATGATAGTATTTCAGAGCCATATAGAAACCTTCAAAAATGCATGGTCAAGATAAAAAAATAAGCACATCTTTTGTTAGTTCCTCAAAATGTGGAAATATGTGATTTTCTCCTGAGAGCTGCACCGATTTACTAACTGTGTCCTTGAGAGCTAAATATTAAACTGTTTGCATTTTGTTCTTCCTAACTAAAACATGGCAGTGTCAGAAACACTTAGTTTCTGTCTCTTTATAACGAAAATATGAAGAATATTTTCCCTAACAATTTGTTTACCTAAAGCAATAGTTTGACATTTTGGGAAATATGCTTGTTGGCTTTCTTGCAGAGCGTAGAGATGATAAGATTGATAACACTTTCATGTGTGTACAGTATATATAAGGCTACAGCCAGTAGATGGTTAGCTTAGCTTGGCTAAAGACTGGAAACATCCACCTCCTTGGCTGGGGCCGGGTACCGGTAGGTAGGTCGTTTTTATTTATTTATTTATTTATTTTATCACCTCGGGACAGGCTCAGACTAGCCATGTCCCCCTGTTCCCAGTCTTGATGCTAAGCTAAGCTAACCGGCTGCAGGCTGTATTCTTATTTTTAGCGTACAGACATGAGAATGGTATAAACACTTCCTTTAAATCGATACTGCAAGACCCAGGTGTAAATATTATTTAATAAGCAAAGTATAAGTTTTCATATTTTGTCATTTATAAATCATCATACTTGATCTTACCTCCTTTATCATGCGTTACAAGCACAATAGATCCGCTTCCTCAAGGCTGTTTTTTTACTCTACAATGGTGAAACACAAGATGGATTAGCTCGTCTGTGTCGATTGGGTATTACTGGATTTACCTTTAAGACCATTCAGTTGAAACTCTCTCTCCATCTGTCTGGCAGTTGAGCCATCACCGGCACTCAGCTGACAGAAGACCATTACCAAAGCAGAACAATGCGCAGTCTAGGGATAGACCGGATTTAGCTTGACAGGCCTGGAGAAAAAAAATAGACCCTGGGAGTCAATAAGGGTAATTATATTGTTATTTCAATTGTTTCTTTCAACTCAGGTTAATTACGCTCCAGCGAGCTCACTCGCATACACACGACTGCCAATAATTACCCTGTTATGATCAAATTTGACAGTTGCCACCCCCACAGTCACTACCTAGCCAGTAGGCCTATATTCTCTGATGATATTCACGTGTAGATATTTGGGGAGCAAAGTACATTTAAAGCCAAAGCTCTGTAATATCTACTCGGCTTGAGCGTGTGAATCAGCAGGGCTGTTCAGTGTTTGACCCTGGCTTTTCCTCGGAGAGTGTTCGGCATCTTAAAGCCACTATCCCCTTTCCGTACTTCACATGGTGCCATAATTCCAAAGCCTGGACACTGCCAGTTAATTGGGTCTCCCTTACATGGATGTGGGCAGTGCAGTGATGAATAAGGCAGAGCAACAGCGTGACCAAAGTGCAACTCAGTGCTGTCGCTGCCAGAGCCTGCAGTTATCACTCCAGTGATAGTCGCCCCAACGTTTCGCTCTGGTTTTCGGAAAATGTTCGATGAATCACACGCCGTCAGTCCTAACTGTGGCTTATTTATAGCAATGTTAATCAATGAAATTACAGATCACAAATTCAAACAGTGTGAGAAGCTATACTGGCATGTGTGAAATCGCAGGTGTCATCAGCAGACTGAGAACTCTGCATGCAAAAGAGCCTGCCAGCAATTTCCATGTAACACACACACACACACACACGCGCGCACACACCCCAACCCTGCTGCTTCACTCACAACCACTACTCATTTACACTTTCCTTGACACCTTTCTGTTTGTCTGTTTGATATTCTTAAACTCATCTCTGGCCTCTCAATTCCCCTGACAGCAACGGTGAAATTGCTGAACATGTATAGTTAAAGCAAACAGTGATGGGCTTATTAAAGGCACAGGGGAGGAGCTCCGGTCTGGCTGCAGCTGCTGCATTGGCTGTCTGCTCGGCAGCGGGGAGGGGCCGAGGGAGAGAGAGCGCGAGAGAGAGAGAGAGCGAGAGAGTTGGGGGAGGAGGGCAGTGCTCTTGTTGGGGGACAGGGAATGCCCGTTAGTTGCGTCTGCCGATAATAGCACATCAGCTGGAGCGCTGCTATTGGGAGAGCAGAGCGCAGGCAGTGCGGAGGACTGAGCCGCTGAGCACAGAATGGTACACTAGAGAAGACAGGCACACTCAGACAGAGAGAGAGACAGAGTAAAGGAAGAGCAGAGCACATCAGAGCACACTGAGAAGAGGAGCACAGAGAAGGAGCAGAGCAGTGGAGAGAGGACAGGAGAAAAGTTCCCAGGTTCAGCAAGAGAACGTGGAAGTGGAGCAGCTGAGACGCACCGGGGTGCCTTTCACTGGAACAGCCCGGCTGCAATAAGCAGCGCAGGAGGAGAGTGATATTACAAGAAGGGATAGAGGGAGTAGTGTAACTTGTTCCCCGAAAGACTGTCCTGTAATAAGGTGAGGGTAATGCTCCTCACAGGACTCTTCTGCACAGCTACTATCACAGCAAGACAGCAGCAGGAAGCACTTACGCCTGGTAGTGGTGCCGGAAATGTGCAGCTCCATTCACTTCTATACTGAAGACTTACTTGCCCAACTGTGTGCTGTGAGGTGGACGTAGTTGTGTCTCTGTGAGGCTGTCATATCTTTGTGCTTCAGAGTGTGAAGCAGTGGCGATTTGGAGGGCGAGTTGTTCTGTCCTGTCATCCCTGAGACTATGGTAGACTGTGCGTCAGGGAGCCCTTCATCAGCAGCTGCAGCCCTAGAGCATGGAGAAGTCCAGCAGTGAGGAGTCAGCCATTCACCGAAGCCCCTCCGTAGATAGCCGTGACTCCGATTTTGCTCAAGCCTCCACGTCTGGCCGCCCGTTTGGCGGCCGCGGCTTCACTGCCGGAGCATTCTACGGCTCCACGGGGCCGCGCAAAAGCGCACAGCAGGGGCAGGCTGGAGCAGCCGCTGACGCCAGCGCAGGAGACAAGACCAACAACAAGTACAGCTCTCCCAAAGGCAGCAAATACGTAGTCTTTTACCTGGATCTATCCTTTGTGTTCCTTTTAGAATTCAAGAAGTGCAACATGGCAAGAGGCTGCCTCTGCTGCTTGAAGTATATGATGTTCATCTTTAACCTCATCTTTTGGGTAAGTGGCTCATCATTTTCTCAATGTGTTTTCTCATCACACTTGTTCACATTGATCTAGTTGATGTTAATGATACAAATGTGTAGAAATGGCTGAAAAGATGATGCTGACAGAGTCAATCTGGCGTTAGTAACTCAGTGCTCGCAAATGTGAAGGCTCAGTGTGTGATAAGTTTGTTAAAATGTTAATCAGGAAACATTATGGCAAAATGATGGTTGTCAGAGCAATCATGCGTTTCTAATTATTACATCAGGCTGTTTATGCCTGTTCCTCTGTGTGCATGTTGCTATTCCTGGATATCATGACAGTCAGTGGCACTGCACCAGGTCTTCTTTTGTATGTGGCTGGTGGGGGTTTTGGATTGTTGTGGGTTCATAAGGGTCAATCATTCAGATGGCCATATGGCTTACAGTGAACATGGGAGTTGAGATGCTGCTTTTGGTATGCAAGTGAAAGAGTATACGCCTCTACCGTGACATTGACGAGCAACACGATATGGATCAAGGGGATCTGAGTTGAGCTGGAAAAGAAGAGTTTTGGGCAATTCTGGAGGAGATGATCTGATACTTGTCCTTCATTGCATGTTCTCCTTTCAATGAAATGCCTTGAAAGCTGCACTCAATAATATAGAAAATTACATTTTCTTTAGATGAATTAGAAAAATTATAGATTTACCATTGTAGTGCTTCTCCCTCTTAGTCGATTAGTCAACTAATCGGTCGTTTTGGCTGATTTAATGTTTTTTTCATGCTCAACGACTTAGTTCCAAGAAACTTATGAGCACATATAAAGTGCTGCTTTTGCATGATTATTTCTGGAGAAACTGTTTTACAGATCTGTCGATTAGATTAACTAATCGATTCATCTCAAAATCTTATGAGCATTTCTTTGGTCGAGGACAGCCCTACAGAATTGCTGCACCATGACATTTGGCTCAGCCTGTGTCATATTAAAATGGATGTAGTTATGAATTGTAGTAATACTCAGTAATGATGGGAAAACAAAGAATCATAATGTGATAGTGCCCCCGTTGCCAAATTTACTCACAAATAGATTTCACACATCGGAACCTGGCCAGCGTGTGGCAGGCGTAGCTGTGTACTCATGCATGGGCATTTGTTGTAAAAGTGGGCATCCCTTGAATGTTTACAGAATGGATTAGAGGGCTTATAGGTTATGGGGCCAAGTCTTTTGTGTGGATGCATCGAAGCGTAAAAACACCCCAACACTGGGGACTCTACCAACCCCGGCCCACCATGTCACTGGGTTGTGAGCCCTGCTAACTGGGGCACGTTGGAAGGCTTCAGAGTGGGCATTAGGTTGAGCCCAGCTGTGATCGGGCCAGCATTGAAAACACACACACGTACACATGCACCACACAAACCGAGATCCATCCCACTAGCTGCTCCATACCCTAACTAACGATCAGCACTGCTAGCCATGTGTCCTGAATGTGGACGTCTCTGCTGCTTCAGGGCAGCATCTCCATATCATTCTTATATCATTACCCTGTCCACAGAGGCAAGGGCAAGAGCGATTGGCAAAGACTTACAAATAGCTCAGGGGCTTGTCAGTGTGCCTCACCTTGATGTAATGTTTGTTTAAGGGAATGAAAGGGTCAGAGAAGATGAGCCGATGTTGGATTCATTTATACAGACATTGACGTACCTTGATGTGAGCATCCCCTTTGAACTCATTAAGTATGTCTACAGTGCTCAGGCCTTGACTTCACTACTGTTTTAGGGAAGGACATTTTAAGCAATTTCCTAAATTGATTGCAAAGTAAATGGTCGATCGTCGGTTAATAGTTATTACAAAAAGCATGTTTTCTGTCACTGAAACCTCCTTGAAGAGATTAAATGAGTTACATCTATAGCACAGCCTCAGTATCGAAGGTATTTGAATCAAAAAGTAAAGCACAAGTTAATTATTGAAATCATAAATTTAATAAGATAAAACATGATGCCATAAGAATTCCTGCTGCTGCTCCTTTTACAACAACATTCATATGATTGAAAAATTATAATTTGGCACATTTTAAAGGTTATTCATGAGGAGACGAAACACTTAAAGCCATATTTGTGTCCATAATGAGGGCTATGACCCTACATCAAAATGTAGGGGACACGTGCTCACTGGTTTTTAAGGGAAGTCAGACCTCCAGCACGCCATCAATCTAAGCAACACCTCTTCCAATACTTTTCACATGTGCTATGGTGTCACAAGTTCTGATCATGATTGCTTAAACCAACTTCACTCACTAAAAACATCTGCACAGACAGAACACACATCTTGGAATTGTACCAGTAATGTCGCTTCAGCTTTGCACGCTGACATATTCGTGATCCATCACATTCAGATTTAATCATCAATCGATGAAGTACAACTGCTCATCATTATTCTTTCTTTGAGCTATGACAGAAACATGATAGATCAAGGCCCTATTAGACTCTAGATTAGCAGGTGACACCATCAGTTACCTGTATGTCAGTTCCGGCCTGCTTGGCTCGTTTAACAGCCAAAGAAGTGACTTCAGTGCACTGTTATAGGTCAACCTTTGGCAGAGGTCATAAGGTCATTATTATCCGCTATCTCCTTGAGGAGCAGTCACAGGGGATTTGCGTGAAGAAGGCATTTACTTCCTAGGTTCCAGGCTCAATTTGTGCTTAACCCTTTTCAGTAGCAAAACCCTGCCACTAATAACCGGCTGCTGCACACCACTAATAGGGAGGTGGAAAAGAGGCTTTGGATTTCAAGGCTGGTGGCCTCCGATTCATGTGGAGCCTAGCTTGTTGGCCTCCATGGAAATCCATCCTGAGAGTGTGCAAAAGCCCTTTGCTTTAGTGTGACATTTTAAGAGTTTCTCTGTATTCATGTGTGTGTATGTTTGTGTGGGCACAGGGACCCTTAAGTGGCTAGAGACTCTCCCTATCGCAGCGCATCCCCTGCTGTTAAGTAATTGAATTTTTTACTCTGGTAATGTTCACTTAATGAACACCCACCATGACTATTTTCTTCTATTCCCGCAGTTTGATAGTCTTGTCTTCCTCCCACCACTAGATAATTTTAATGACAGTTTAATCAGTGTCCCATGGAAAGAGAGCGGGGTGATGACGGGGTTAAGGAAGCAGCATGTGGCCTGTCTGTCAGCATGTGACAGCGCGAGGCTCGCTGGCTGACTGGTGGCTCTCTGGATTCTGGGGCAGCAGTGCCGGGAATGAAGGGTTCGCTCGTCAGTGAGGGGTCGGGACGGGGTGCCTGAGCACTGCGGGGTACAGGGAGGGAGGGTGAGAGGCACGTTGTATCATGACACCCCTGAGACTGCGCTGCTCTACCTCTGACACTCCAGGAATCACAAGGTTACTGCAGCTCGTAGGGAGGTTTGCCTCTGAAGCTCTGACATCTCATCTCAGCACTGAAGGGGGAATGACGCGCTGGAGTAATCCGACACACAGGTACAGCAGGGGTCTCCTCTTTCTGACTCTGCACACATGCACGAACACACTTGCTGTACGCACACATACACGCGGTCCTTTTTGAAAGTACGCTCAGCACCCGCTCCACGGGGCTTACAGTGGTAACTTGAAGCACAAGGTAAACAGCGGCAGGCACTCTAGGCATCTCCATACATGAGCTCATCCGCAAGCCCCCCAGCAATTGTTTGTGACCATCTGGCTCCTCTTTCTTATAAGGGATTAGAAGGGTCTGAGATGTAGGCGGAGTATCAGGCAGATTAGAGTAGTATTGGGTGGTGCGGTTAGGATTGAGAGCACGACTCCTTAGGACGGCTCTATGCTTAAAACCAACAATCATCAAAGCAAGTGGCCTTTGTGCTGTTGGACAATGTGTTGTTTAGTCAGGAGGAGGGGGGTGTTGTGCTCTCACACACATACAGTGACTGTTTGACCAGTGGGACAGGGAGATTGATGTTAAGTCATATTGGTGTCAGCCTTGTGAGCATATTAGTGTTGGTGTTTTGCTGTGAGCAAGGATTGTGCAGCCTCTTACTGTGCACTATGTCCTCCGTGCTCGCAGCCTTCTCTGTTAATCTCGTCCATTCAAGATTCAATTTACTGTCCACTGCTGCACTAATGTTTCATTCCCAATGATACTGAACACCTTTTGAAAAGTAAAAAAAAAATGAAAAAAAGCACACGCCACACAAGTAATTATTCTGCCAAATCACCACAAGCAACATCACACACAAGCTCATTTTTCTTTATTAAAAAGTAGCTTGTACAGGAGCTCAATGGGCCTTTCGCAGCTTTGCCATTATCGCGATCATATCAAAAGCCTCATTTGATATTCATATTTAAAAGAAAAGTGTTAGCTCAGCAGTCTTGTCCTACAAGCACATGTGGGGTGGTAGTATCAAAGCTGCTCCTTTGTTAGAGCAGAGAAACCAAATGTGTTTTAGCATTCATGAATTCCTGTGCTTACTTGGGGGATTGCTGCGGGGATTTATAAACCATTTGGTGCGAGGCAACAGAAGATTAGTTTCCCTATCGATTTAATCACTGTATTTGACATTTAATGTTTCAAATGAACCCGTGCTCTGATGCTACAAAGAGTAGAGCTATTGACTGGCTCAAGGTGGCTTGTAAGAAGTGTATGTGAACGTTTGCGTCTGGTTGAGTGGAATTCCATAAAGCGTTTCACACAAGCTCTCCCTTTTCCCGTGGGATTCTCAGTCCGAGGTGCCGAAGCAATTTGTCTGTTTTTAATTTTCAATATCGGCACATGAGAAGTTCAGTCATCTTTTATGGCTCAAGAGAGCGTGTGTACTGTGACAAACTCAGACTTTTTTTTCATGAGGCACAGCTGAATTCCATCAGTCACTGCCAGGTGAAACAAGGATTGGGGCACAGGGACATAGATGAGGGTTGAGTGTGCTCTGCGAGATGATGAAACAAGCTGTACATGCATTTAATTCCGTCAATCCACCGTGAAGGCTGCCTCTTGAATTGGCTTTGAGTTTTGAATGGCAGAATGAATCATAAACCTCAGCCAGTCTGTCCACCTAAATTTTACGCCTCCAATTATGACATGATAGGCAGTCGGCCAATTTAATCAATGGTCCATACAAGCAGTCACAGATAAGTCCTCAGCAGCAAAATCATCCATATCAAGCATTTATACTATATAATATGCTCACATTTCCTTACCTATGCTGTTTAGTTTCATCACTGTCTAGTCTCTTTTAATCTTTCTGCAACATTTACTTAGAGAACATCACTATATATGTATATGCATTTTAATCATTCAAAGACATAATTAGCATCCCCCATAGACCGGCAGGCCTTGATTCAGATTGGTTGTCTTGCTTGGTAAATAATTCCATATGCTTGTCTTTGTCCGGCGGTTCGTCTGGGGAGATCACTCTAATTTACACGTCTCTCTGGCTGCTTCGATTTCCCAGCCGTGTTGTGCGCGCCGCTGAGCTCATTAGCTCATGTTGCAGATCAACTGGGATAGGGAGCTGCTGTGCTTCGCTCTAAGGGGTAGGGGTAATACAGCAGGAGAATTGGAGGTGCACAGTAGGTAGGTAGTGCTTCTGCAAGGGAATTAAGTCTCCCACCCCATCGCTCTTTGAATGAGGTGGGCTTCAGACTTGATGAGTTGTTACTTTGGCTTCGTGTGAGGGTGATTATGACACACATGAGAAGCTGAAAACCGCGACGAGTTAATAACTCACAAAGGCGAAGACTAAATGATTCCTCCCCACAAAACATGCGCACAGTGCAAGTATAAAGTTATTACTAGTCAGATAAATCCCTTTGGAGACTTTTGACACACGGTTTGATGCAACAGGGCTACAGTTGCAGTCTTGGCCCAGTTGCTGTTGTGTCAGCTGTGCAGCACTGACTTGTAGTGACAACCTGAAAACAGGTGAAATAACATTAGCTGCTAGATGCAGGAATTACGGTACATAGAAAACACCAGTGTTTGGTACATGCCATTCATTCTGTTCCCTCCCGTATTCTCATTACACACCTCTCGTTGGATTCAGTAGGTGCAGATAGAGTGAAGGGATGCCTGTATCTACTGTCGCATCTGAAAGTCTCCTTATGAGAAAACGCACATTAACAGTGGCCAAGTTTGTTGCCATCTTAGTAGGTGAAATATCATCAAGAATTACTGTACAGTACAGTTTCTTTGCTCCAGTGCATGAAACACAGAGATCTTGCTTTTCTAAATATAGGCCAGAGGAGTTCAGAGAATGGGAGAACAGTGGGGGGAAGAAGATTGTCATTAGTTCTGCATACATAAGCAGGATCTTTTGTAATGACTATGTGCCAAATCGTGCGCCTCAGCCAATAGAGAAGACGGCATCAGTGCTGTGTGGTCAACAATGTGTTTATATTGCTGAACTGAAAAGCAGAACATATCCTCGTAGGTCATGCGTTTGGTGTATTGATCAAAAAAAAAGGTCTTATCTATTCTTTGAGGTATTTTTTTTTTTTTAAAACAGCCCAAGCAAGACTCAAACTCCGATGCTATTGGGAAAAATGTCCCTTCTTCTGTGCAGCCTCACATCACTGAGGGCGATTTCACATTTTATAATGGGATTCAATTTGGCGCAAATCGATTGGTATTCTAAAGTAAACTGTTGTAGTAAACTAGTCTGGCTAAATCAGTGTTAGAAAACGAGCCTTTGAACATTTCACACATCATGTAGTGACACATTGTAGCGCCTGCGGACTTGTAGGGATTCAGTATATCTGCGAGACAATAAAGCAGACACATTGCGTTTGATTTGGTCAGCTCAAGCTTTTAAAGTGCTGTCGCAGTCTCTCTCTGTGACAAATATCTCTCTGAATATCTACCTTCATACTGCTTTGTTGGTGTTTTTCATTGATGCAGAAACAGAACCACTTTTTGTTTGTGGTCCACTAAATGTTTTATTCATAATCGGTGCAGCAAAACATGTAAGATCTCTCATCGTCCCAGACGGGGAAAACATTTTTTTCTCAGGGCTGCACCTGTCCTCGTCCTGCTATCTTTTCCTCACCTTCTCTTTTCAACCCAGGAAGACCAATCAAGGCTAATCAGCACCTAAGCAGTGCATTAATGTAGAATGTTGGAACGGTCTGCTAGCTCAACTACTCAGCATTTTTTTCTGACACCTGAAGGCAAATTGCAGTGAAATCAATGTTTCCCAGTCAGTATCCACCTCCGGCTCTGCTGAGGAGGCTTACAGAATATCATTTTCTTAGTCTTCTGAGAGCAAAACAAATTCCTTTTAGATTACCCTGCTCATGCTTAATTAACAGTATATGGGATGTTTATATGAACTACCAGCAGATCCACAAGCTGTGTGAGTTAAATAGTGGTTTTAGCAATGCACAGGTTTTGATTGTCGCGTGGAAAGGCTGGTGCCCTGGAAATACTTTATGTCTTCTCCAGCTGCAGTTAAATCCATCAGAAGGGTGTCCTGGGTCCAGCTCCTTAAATTCTCCAGAGGTTATCAGCTGTAGGCATGAGTGTGCATCATTGACTGACTTTAAGACCTATTTCCCCAGGGCCACCACCTCAATTGATTCAATTATTTTCCCACCATTTCAAACACTCAAACAACCCACATAGCACCCTCGAGAGCTTGATTCCACTTATCTATCTCCTTCCCCTTTCTAAATAACATTTACAGACCCAGGACACGCTGGGCAACTGCACCACAATGCACTGAAAATATGAGCAGCAGATTGACTTTGAATCTGTGTATTTTAAGTGTCATTTTGAATTTGGGTCAGGGACTCAGGCATTCGCTGCTTGAATGGTAATGAGCCCAGGACACATCCCCAGCAGGGCTCCAACACACGATGAGGCACACTCTACGTTGTTAGCCGTGACAAATGAGAGACAGATTTATGCCTTTAACATCGGAGCATATATTGATTTATTTAGCCGAACCGCCACAGATTACTGCTGCGTTATAACTCAGCCATAAAATGCAACATATTGTGGCTTTCTAGATAGAAACACATCAGTGCATACGCTGACGAGATGATCGTCTGAATGCCTGACGTCTTTTTATCGCTACCTCTTAATTTTTTTTCACATACTCGTTTCAGACCATCAGCCGATGCATTACACTGTTTGTTGTGATTTGAAACGGAGGCCCATGTTGTTGTTTCCAGAGCGAAACCCAGATCTTCATCAGAGCAGGTTGTTGCAGTGCTCTCGTTATGTCTGATCCAATTTGAGGTCGACTCTTATTTGATGTGCACGAGGTGTGCTCACAGCCCCGGCTCTGATATTCTCCCTGAAGAGGAAAATGCAGTAAGTAGTCAAGATCCTTCACTGCTACAGTAGCAAGATAACTGACACTGTGTAAACCTAATAGGGATTATTGCTGTTCTCCCTGCATGCAGATTCATCCTCTTCCTTATCACAGCCGAGGTTTTTAAACCGTCCCCTTGACTTTGCCTGAGTCTTATCACACGACTGAAGCAAAATGGTTGTAAATTTTTATCCCAATTTGCAATTACCAGTCATATTGGCAGACAGAAAGGAGCATTTGCTTTGTGTATCTGTTCTGTTTCAGAAGATATCAGGGTTTTACGTGTCCTGAAAATTGTAAATCTGAGGCAGTCTGGTTGCCTGCAGCATGCAAAGTCTTACATAAAAAAGGAAACATGCAAAACCAGCCTCGTTCCATCACTTTGGTATTCTGTCTGGGCCATAAGGGATGTCTCAGATCTTATTTTTTTAGAGAGGACTTGACAGTTTTATTGCATGGAGAAATGCAAGAGCCATATGATGAAGCTGTCAGTAATTGCAGATATTCTCTTGGAATGATAAATGATCAGTTTAAGGGTTTTCACGTCTGTGTTGTAAATTCCCTCTGTCATAAAATATGACTCTTTTAAATAATGCAGCAAACAAAAAACAAAAAAAGTGCATCTATTTGCTTTGAGCCCACATTCATTAACCTTTTTTCGTCATTTAATTAAATATACGTCAAACGAATGAATGCATTAGCCGCTTTTTTTGTAAGCTTTGTCTGAACACAATTTTGTCCTTTTGCTATTGCAGGAAATTCTTAATTAAAGATCAGATACAGTGAGAAATTGGTATAAGGACCCCCCTCACTGGCCATGTGTCATTTGCATTTCCTGTCAGTAGTCATTATTTCTGCACAGATGTCTCTCATTTCTCTTATTAAGCCACCCAAGCTTCAGTAATGGGGGACTTGGGATGGCGGTTGAATACAAAAGAGTCAGAGCTTGGTGAGGACAGAACGATGTTAGGGAAGGGAGTCTAATTTGAGAGGTCGATTATGGGTTCATCGCCACCCTCAGTGAATGATCTCATTCATCCATAGTGAGCCATGGGTAATTATTAGCATAGACCTTTTGCCTGTGTGTACACTCAACAGTGCAGTACTGTGAGACAAATCCATCACTGTGATCATTTCTGCAACCACGGCGTGTTTGGGGTCAGCCCATTAATGCCCTCTTCCATCTCATACACATTTTAACTATTTCAGGATCATTTTATATGTCTATCATGACACCTTTTTGAGTTTGCTTACATTAGTTGCACAGGCTTTTCTTGACCAGGTCATTAAAGGCCATTATCAGTTGTTTTCACTAACACTGTAATGCTTCAGAAGGGGCAAACTGCACCCACCACTAAGCCAGAAGGTGCATATCCAACGTTATGAATGGGTCGCAGTTTCGTTTTAGGTTTAGGAACCAAAACTACGTGGTTAGGTTTAGGAACCAAAAC
>CALSCE010009442.1:18657001-18694291 GCA_943593645.1 Bovichtus variegatus | reverse complement strand
TTAGGTTTAGGAACCAAAACTACGTGGTTAGGTTTAGGAACCAAAACTACGTGGTTAGGTTTAGGAACCAAAACTACGTGGTTAGGTTTAGGAGCCAAAATAACGTGGTTAGGTTTATGCATATGTAACTAAATTACGTACGCTTCATGTACTTTGCTTGTGTAGCCTCTGTCAGTTAAAATAACTAAATGGTGACTTTTGCTTTCTCACTGGACAGGAACTCCGGTCCCCTGGGTTGAAGTCCTGTGTTTGTTTGACCCATCCATCCTCCCTCAGTGGACTTTAATAGTCTTTATACTTTGTCACCGGACTTCCTCCTTTGCTCCTGCAATAATTACTACAGCTTCCAGATTTTACCGCCTTCTTGTATTCATATCGTTGAGCAACCATGAGAATAGATGGTAAAGGCGCTTTGAACCTCGTCATAGGTGTAGTAGGCCCTTTCTTACCCATATCTATGACACAGATAACCACTGATACTGGCCATTTAATGGGCTGACATCCTTCAAAGCGGGTGTTGCTCAAGCACAGTTAACAAGTGAACTGGGACAGATGGGGTTGGCCAGATTTTTCTCCCCAGTCCCCTTCTGAGAGGACAGACTGGCAGACCAAACATGCTGTCCTTTCCCTGGGTGGGGAGAAGCGAAGCATGAAGGCAGGGAGGTAGGGGAGGGGACCTCTTCCCAAGAGCAAGAGAGGTGAAGACATTGATATTTGAAGACGGCTCCTCGGGAGGTGAGTCAACGTCACTCTCACATCCTACTCTCTCTCTTTCCCTTCCTGGCAACCACATCATGTGTTCCTCCTGGGGACAAGCTTGTTAATCATGTGGTCTATTTAAGGAAAGAAGATATTGAAATGAAATTCAGTTTAAATGGTGGAAACGGTGATTGAAACAACAACTAGAGAATAGTGTGGATTTACGGCTGTGCTTTCCTGAAGTTTTTCAGTTAGGTGACATGTTTGTGATCTATTGCAGGATTAGCCCATAATTTGCTGCAGACCATTAATTGTGCTCACACTTGATTAAGTGTAACCCCATGGTAAATATTTTATGAGCACTGTTGAACTCTTCTGTACAGATCAGTTGCATCTCTGCAACATCACAGTTTGGCCGCTGTGCTTTGTACTCGTGGTCACATCTATACTTCATACTAGAGCTATGCACAGGACTAAAACCAAGACCTTAACCCAGCTAGTAACCTTACCTTTCAGATCTGACCCGAGTGAATCCACAGGGTACAGACCTCAACCCTACTTGAGACTGAGGCTATATTTTGTGTTTTTTTTGAAAGGCTTTCTCACAAATAAAAAATAATTTATCTGACAACGGCAAGAGACCAACACAGAATATTGCAACATATATATAACGTCTAGTAGCCGATAAGAAATAGATTTAGTGGCAATACACGCATTGCAGTATCTCAAAACAATAAATGATCTGCCTTACCATCAACTTTGCCTTTTCCCAATATTGGCTAGATGAATGTTGTTGTGAATCTCAAAAGGCCTTTTCCAGATGAACTAGACACAGTACAAACCGTTTTAACCCTGACTGATATTTGTACAGGAATTGCGCTTTAAGTTTAGGAGATGTATAGGAAGGTTGTAGGTTTTTATCTGTTGTCACAATAAGGTCCTATTTTTTCCACAATGCAATGGCCTTCCCTGATTCTTTGGAGATTTTAAGAATTTACCCTTTTCTGAGTTTATTTAATCCATCACTGACCGCTAGCTCTCCAGGCTAATGCCACACATTGGCTATGCTCTGTCTCTCTTCCCGTTTCCCAGCGGGCATTGCGTATCTATTGCTACACATGGCACACATCAATGCAGACAATTGCCAGAGTCGGAGAGAGAACGAGAGACAATTGTTTTAGTAAATTGCTTTTGAAAATAATCCAACCCGAGCTACTTCACACGGTGTGGACAAAGAATGCTGCTACTGCTAAATGTCAGCACAAACTGGATTTTTGTTTAGTTACTCTTTAACAACAGTTTTGGAGTAATTGGCATTAGGGAAATACCCAGTGGCCATCGGATATAGCTGCAGTAATATTTATCGTTCAGTTTAAAAAAAAATTGCGATAATTAAGAATTACATGAGCAGATGAAAGCTGAACGCAGGTGTAGCCAGAGAGAGGCAGTCAGACAGTAGAATTAAACTCGCACTAAATAAGTAAGTTGCTTTTTCCTACCGACATCTCTGAACTCCCTACCCTGATTAGCTCTAGTAAGAACATGCAGTTCATTTTCTGCATTATTCATCTATAACACATAGGCTTTAAAACCCTGTAATGCCGTGCTGGGCTTTATGAGACTAATTAGCCAATCACAATGGAATTAACGGACCTTTTATTTATTCATTTGTTCATTCAATATATATCAAGTTCTGCCTGTGTACCCATGTATACACATAAACTATATGTACAGCCAGTGGGTCTCTAAATATTCTGCAGTACAGGTTCAGTCTCCAGAGACATACTGTAGCTGTATCATAATTTATGGCTGTGCATGATGTAGCAACCTGCATTTTATGGGAGCAGTAGAAACAAACAAATGCAGTCTATTGCAGATTATGGGGTAATCTCTACGTGATAGAGACAGTGGTCCTCATCTCACATGACATGTCTGTTTACTGGTCTCTGTCGATATTGTTGAGAGCCCAGTAATTGGCACATGAATGCATATTTCTGTTTGCTTCATTTGGAAAGCATTCTCCCATCTTCAAACTCCCCCCCCCCCCCCACCCTCCCTACAGTTCATTTTTCATTGAAGTGCTTACCTTGCAAGAGAGATGTGAGGGGAAAAATATTGTGCTGCAGTATGTCCTCACTCTGTCTTTAATTCTTTCATAGTCTGTTGGAGAGATGAAGGGAATTCTCCGTAGTCTTGCCATTTTTCATCCAAAATTGTCTGGCAGGTGCCATGAGTCCTCTGTAATGGATCATCAAAGTCATCTGTGAGAGGTGAAAACAACTAGTACATGATCGTAACATTGAGGACAAATGGACCATTTTTTTTTTTTTTCAGTCACCCCATCTTTTAAAAATGTAAGATCCAAATAAGCTAAATTTGAATGTGGATGAGTCTCAAGACGGCCTTGTCCGTCATTTTAGTGAGAATAATTCAGCAAAAGCGATCACATTTCACACTGGCCTACATCAGAGTGGCTATATTATTCTGGTTTAGCTGCTGATCCAATATCGCCTCAGAACGCACTCTGGCTGAGAAATCTGGCTGTTTTTCATATTAACTGTGGTGGGCGGTCAGCTTTATCGCCCATACAATTCCTTCGTGATCAGCAGTTTCCATTTTCATGGTGAGACAAGAATAACTTCATTCAAAGAGACATTTATTTGCAGAGAGGATGTGCTCTGGCAAGAAGGAAAAACAAAACATCAATATGCTTTTGAAATGGTTTCACTCTGCATCAGTGCTGGTTACAGGGAGATAGAGAGTGCAGCTGCAGGGATCCAGATCCTCATTATGCCAGAGTCCATCTCAGATGCAGTGTGTTGTGTCTGTAGAGATTCACAGTGCTTTTGCTCGCAAAGATGGCGAGCGTGGAGGCATTGCAGGAGAGAATAAGCACAGAGCTGCCTGCAGTTTGCTGTCAACATTCATGTGTGTCAGCATAATGCATCCACTTGACTTACAGAGACTAAGAAGGCAGCCAAGGTCAGGAAGTTGCGCATGTATATTCATACCCATGGCTTTGAATTCATGTACATTTAAATGCTGCATTTGCCTTTTGCACTTGCGATCCGTTAATGGCGTCGCTTCAGTGACTGACAGATCTCACCTAGACTGCGTCTAACCATTTATTATAGTCTTTCTGATAATACATCTCAGCTGGTTCGCTAATCTCCCATTGTTCTTTTTTGGTGCATGATTGTCAGCACAGCACGGCAAACAAAAGCTTCTTTGAGAGAGGAGGTGCGATGGCAGGAGAGTGAGAAAGTAGGTTGCCTTTAATGGGGACCTTTTCAAGTTTCTCGTAAACAATTTAGACCTTTGTCTCAACCTCTCTGGTAACGTGTCCTATTCTTTACAGGCACAGGAACATGAAGTGGTCAAAGCTCAGAGACATGAAAAAAATGGACCTGAATTCTAAAACACGGTTTGAGGCACCCATTTTGAATGTTATCGGCCTATTAAATAGGCGTTATCAGAGGTTATCACTACCATTCTGATACGTCCGATGGGCCAAACTGCACCGATTTACATTGTAAAAGTGAAATTTAATCTTAAAAACAACGCGTAACACTGAATGAAACGTAACGTTTTGAGCACAAACAAGACAACTTCTTTAGGTCAAGGCACCAAAACTATTTGTTTATGTTTTATGACAAGATTGTGGGTTGGGTTAAAATAACTCTGTTTGTACGTTGTGTTGTTTTCTTGTATTCTTTCTTTCTGTGTGAATAGATGATACGACCTACTTGTTTGTGTGTCAGGCCCCTTCTGACCTACATCTATGACCACTGATGACGCCTATTTAATAGGTTGATAACCGAGTACTTGAGGCGGGTCTGACTTTGCCATATTTTCAAAACAATTGATTGGGTTTTGCTTTTTTTTTTACATTGTGGCATCAAGTTGGCATTTATCAAGGAAATGCAATCCATTATTGAGTTTCTCTTTTCTTTGTTAGTGGTTGTTACTAATTTATTTCCTGTCATCTTCCCGTAAGATGGCAAGGATTAGGTAATATGAGGTCAGGTAAGGTAAGGTGAGGAAAAAAGTGACATGATGGAATTGTTGAAGGGGGATTTAAATGCAAAGCAGACATCATATTTTTTTACATACAAGGCATTTCATTTGCCTATTAAAGATATTCAACCTCGCCAGCCTTTGCCAATCTGATTGCCATCATCTTATTCTGTCCTCTTGTCGTGTCGATAACCCTGAAGGGTTCCTGTTTCAGTTAACACAATACAGTGGCCGGGTTTTGGCATCTACAACCACGCTCCTCCTGAGCCAGCTTTTTCCATGTCATAAGCACTAACTCATTATACTGCAGATACCCAATCACACACGGGTCGTGCAGTGCAGCTCACAGGGGGTAACTCAAGCAGCTCGAGAGGAACAAATGGCCCCCATCAGCAGCTGTACTAATAATACCCTCTCCTCATGTTCTCCGATATTAAATCATAGAAACAGAGAGAAACTCGAGTCTAAACTGATACATTAATTGCATTATGCATTCAGGAAATATTTTATTTTCCTATAATGGACAAGTAAACATTTCAACATGCACACATGAGGCACAAATATTGCCACAGAAGCAGCTAGTGTAATCAGCAGACGTCAGTTTGAAATGGCCTCTGGACACAGCGATAAGTCAGGATGCCATGGATCAGCTTTAGCTCTATCTTCCGCCTCATTTGTTTCTGTCTAAACGAGATAGGCCCGCTATCTGCTGGCAGCCGTCCCGCAGTGACAATGCAACGTGCTCTTTCGAAGCGTCACCTGTATGGTACGCTTGGAGTACAGCGGACCTGTCGCTCCGCCATTATCCTGCCCAAACTACCAGGATGTGGAGGACAATTAAAGGACAAAGCAGACAGGAAATTGGCAAGCTCGAAGCATGACAAGACAGCGGGGAGCCGGCGAGTGAATGAACTGAGCAGCCACCTCTGGTGTAGTTACTGTGGCTCGACAGGTGGACAGGCACATAGTCTTCCTCCTGAAAATGTCACAGTCACTTTGCCAATCACAGGGGAAGTGCGTAAGATGGAGCAGAATGTTTATCGCAGCTGCCTTTCAGCGAGGAGTGCTCTCTTAACGCTCATTGTATCAGGATCCATCTGAGGTGGCCTAGTTGAGAGACGCCCCACACAGCACTTGTTTGAATTGTGTGTAATCTAGAGACATTCCTGGGTAAACAAGCCCACGCCGAGGAGGGTGATTTGCATGCTAAAGCAGAAGAAAGGGAGGAGCGAGGAGGGAGGAGCGAGGCACCTGTTGCAACAGTGGCTGGTGGATGTCTAAGATGTGCTTTGATTTATGAGGGAAAGCAGTCTGGCTAAATCTCTCCACGCTCCTCCTGAGATTTAGATGTTTTTCATCGATTTCAAAGGACTTTTTCGCTGTTTCCTCTCTTTCACGTTGGCTGGGTGAAGTGCATGCAACAAAGCACCGATGAAGTCTGAGCTACTAGTCCAGGTATAATTAAAACCTAGTGTGCACCTTCAATCTGTCACTTTCCAATTATTTCAGACAATTTTAGTATATTTCTTCACTCTGCCAGTCCCGCACTCATTATCAGAAACATGAGACAGTGCTTTGCATTTGGCCAAATAAAACCTTTTCCTTCTGATTATCCAGCAAAAACGAACTCTACAGGTGAAAACTTAAAATCCCATGATGAGAACTTCAGTACTCAACAGCATTTTACAGCAACCTTTGGTGTAGTAGACTATAAAACTTGAAAAAGCCACCTTGTACTGTAGCTGTAGCTCAAAGAAGACTGTTTCTTAATCTGTCAAATTCTACTGGAGTTGCAGGTTGGTTGTTGAGTATTAATAGCATGAAGAGCAAACTGATATTTTCTGTGCCACCCTGCGTGCTGCAGCCTAGGTTATCGGCTCCAGTGACTGCGCGCTGTGGCAGCACCAGACTCAGCAGAAGTGGCAAATCTTCAGATAATACCCGCATCTCTGTACAATCTCCTCACCGCAGGCTGTTCCATTACACTGGAAATGAAGAATGAGAGAGGTCAGGGCAGTCAAATAAACAATTTTAGGTGGGGAATTTCATTATGTGTAGACCGAAGAAGGGTTTGCTGAAAGATTTGTTTCGTCAATTAACTGCTGCCTGCAGCTGCAGATGGGATCTTTGTGTTCCCCGACTGCAGTGATTAGCAAGTAGGAGAACAATCTTTCCTATCAGGGAACATCTGCTTTGGTCTTGGACTTTAAACTTTACTTTCTCTGCTCAGTAGGCCTGCTGCTCCAAGAACAAGGATTTAGCAACACTAATTATTTGTTAGTTTGTTCCTACTGTGGCTTGTGCTGCGTTCTCCTTCCTTCCTCGCCTTGTTAGCTTTGCAGTCTCTTGATCAACACTTCCTTGCCACCGCGGTTCTTCCTCAGTGAATGTTTGTTTGCAGGGTGATTGCTTTGTTCTACGTCTTTTAATAGTGTTCTGTGGGTGAGAGATCACACTGTACCTTTTCAAATCTAGTTCTGTGTGACTGAATAGGCGCCAAACTACACATGCTCGAACAAGGAAACAGATATGGACATTTGCAAACATATACTGTATACACCAACAAATGCACACACAAGTGTTTTATAGCCTACAGGCTTAGTGAAGGAGAAAATAGCCGCTTTTCTTTCTTTTTTTTATGGAGCTCATCTTATACTGTAGAAATGAAATATTTAAATAGCCATGGCGTCTTTAATAGAGATGGTTGAACTAAAAACGTCTATCTAAATGCAAATTGTATCCATGCATTTTGTGTCAACTGTATACTTCCTTAACACCCCCATTAATCATCTCAAAAATTGGTAAATTAAAGTGCCATAATTAATCAAGCAAAAAAAAATCTGATTGGATGGCTTATTGCAATAAGCCATGAGAGGCTACATATTGTAATCGGCAACATAATATAATAATAATATACCTCGACAACTATTGAATGGAGTTCTGCGAAAAATCCCCCGCGGGATCCATTGGGAAAATGTTGGTGGTGCCCTGACTTTTCATTTAGGGCCACCATCATGTTGAATTTCACATTTAGGACCGAATACTTACTGAACTAAGGATATCCCCTCAGCCTCAGCTGTACGGTACAAATGTCAGCATTCGATTACGATGGTGAATGGTAAGCATGATACCTGCTCAACATCAGCATATTGAAATTGTCATTGTGAGTATGTTAGCGTGCTGAAGTTAGCATTCACCTCTATGCACCGCTGTCACTAAGTATGGTCTCTCAGAGCCGTTACCATGGCTGCAGGCTCTTAGTCATGTTATAGCTGTATAAAGGCCTTTACACATCGGAGGGTGTTTATTTCCGTGCGATTAACTTGCACGTCAATACTTTTTAAGAACTCTTGTTTTTTGTCATGAATACGTCCACACTCAAATAAAAAGCTACGTCAAGGTTGTTTTTCCGTTCTTGTTCTTGTCACCTTAAAAGAGGTGCAATGAGTAGTTCAATCAATTAATTAATCAAAAGAAAATTAAACGATAACTATATTAAAAGTCATTTTTCAAGAAAAAAAGTTTCTCTGGTTACAGCTTATTTTGCTTTTGCTTTTTTGTTTTTGTCTTACATTAAAGTAAATGTATATGCAGGGTTTGGTATGTTTGGCAGAACCAATAAAAGCCATTTGATGACATCACATTGTGCTCTAGTATATTGTGATGGGCATTTTTCTTTTTCTTTATTTTTTACTGTTTTCTGATGTTTTATAGAACAAACACTTAATTGATTGAGAAGATAATCATCAGACTATTCCTTAATGAAAATAATCGCTTGTCGCAGCCCTTGCTGTATGGTCAATCATGCAGAACCACAAACGGTAACTACCTAAAAAATAAAAGAAGGTTTCATAAAAAAAAGAAATGAATCCCTGTGCTTTGTCATCCTTCTGCATTTGATTGGAGACCAAGCCAAAATGTCAGATGTTGTTTACCCAGGACAGTCACATGAAGCCTGGGTTTACTCTGTGTCTGAATGGAATATGAGATGTAGCCAGAACTGATGGCTACTGTAGCAGAGAAGCCTGCCCTGGATGATGAGCTGTCCCTGTGTGGAGAGAGAGGAGGGAGGAATAGACCGGAGAAGAGACAGGTGTTTACAATATAAATGTGGAGGGGAAGCAAAAGAGAGGAGCATGCAGCCATTGGGAAATAGTGTTTACAGCAGCCTGCTTCTCGATCAAATCTATCAACCCTCTGCTTTGTATATTTCTGAATTCCTCTCGGATGTGCACCAAATTATGGGTTAAGCATTGTTTACCTCGCCGTGATGGAGTACAGAGAACCTGGACTGGATTAGCGTCTGCTTGAAAATCGACAAACATCGGAATCATATTTGTTACAATTATTATAATCATTACCTCCGTGTGACTTTTTCCACCCCCGTTTGTTAGTCAGATTCGAGCTGAGTGATTGCACATAATGGAAAAAAAATATTAATTTGCCGTACCGCCACCCACGCTCGTGTGCTCGTCGTGTTGGTGCAACTATTGCAATACCATGTGATCCTCTTCCAAGTTGATTTGGACCTCTTTTTTCAACAAACACTCCCTCATTTGTTATTCCCGTGAGAACATTTATCAACTTGATATTAAAGACTCTAAACAAGCTTTGCAGCGTTTGAATGTTGATTTAGAATTTCAATGTTGACTTTATGAATGAAGCTTGGAACTATTCAGTACAGCCCTGCTAACTATCGACAGGCTCACTGTTTCCAACTGTTTGCTAAGCTAAGCTAACCGGCTGCTGGCTGTAGCTCCATACTTGCTGTACACACATTAGAATAGTATCGATCTACTCATCAAACTCCCAGCTAGAAAGCGAGTATGCGTCTTTCCCAAAATGTTGACCTATTGCTGTAACACTGCTGCCTTTTTTCTCTTCACCCCCAAATAATCGGCAGATGGAAATGATTAGCCTGATAGACATGTTTTCCCATTGGCTCGTATAAGTAGCAAATACAAATGTTTGTCTCTATACATTTGGGATAAACTAAATGATGATTTTTTTATTTTTTATTTTAGCGCTAAACTCCATTCTTTCAAATTTCAGTAGCTTGCTTCCCAAGGAAAGATATTTTAAATTGCTCATCCTGCAGTGTGTAAACTCTTGTCATGGACAGCTAACAGGACTGACATTTATGCACATTACTCAAACATTTGTACAAGGCCATTCTGCAAAATTACAAATAATTCAAGAAAAAGCACAAAGACAAGAAAGGCTGAGGGAAAATGGTTGTACCAGGAAAGTAAACAGCTTTTAATACAGCTTTTAATAACTTGCATACAGGATGTTCACATATTGATGATAACAAATAATGCATGAGAAAAGATGTTTCCCCATTGACTGGAATGCCATGAAACAAGTCTCCACCAGTTCACGAGCAGTTATTTTGGAGTGGCCTTTGAGTCCCTTAAGTTCCCTGTAACTTAAACTAGACCATTTCTACTTCTGGCACATTTTAGTTTTATTTCATATTGTATTATCAACCCCTCATGCTTGCCTATATCTAGAATTGTTATGTGCCCCTGACATTTCCTAACAGAGACATTTAGTCTGGGCCGTGTCACAGACACAAACTTCTTTCTCTGTGACTCAGTCGTCACGTGGTTTTAGCCAACATACCTTCCCCTCCCTGCCTCACAGCATTCGCTGTTATCTCACAGCCCTCCATGCCATTCAGGGACTCAGACACACACACAAAAAGAGACATAAATGGATGCATATATTCAAAAGATGATATCGCCATCCAAGTACTCTATTAACCTTCCCGAAAAATTAGCATTGTCGACCTTTTACAGCCCTTGATATTTAGATTGTGACACCCGTTTAAATCAAACCGTATCAAAAATAGTTTCATCCGAGTGTAAATTCACACAGAAAAGGCTTTTGATAAAGGTGATATGTAATCGAGACTCCAAAATATTGAAATCCATCCAAGGTTTTTGGAATGTCTTTTCCCGAGGGGATTTTTGCAGGCTGTCTAGAATAGAAAATGTGCTCTGACAGTCGGATAATTGAATTGACCAGCTTCGCCGCCCATTGCTATCCGCCTTCGCTTCACACCTCCTCTCTGTCGGCACAGCGGATAGTGATTTCTTTAAGCTTCAGAGAGAAAAAAAATAAGATGGGAGTGTATTGATCATTCTTCTCCAGAGCTTCACAGATCACTGAGTTTCCTAGGCAGCCAGCATTTTTGCACTGGAAAGGGATGCTCTTCACATCCAGCCTCTCAATGAGAGAATGCTAAGAGGCTTTACCTTATCATTGTCCGGAATATAAATCACCTTTTATACGCCCACCCTCTCGTGAATAAACAAAACAAGGCGATATCAGCTTCTGCTTCTCTTTTTCTTGCAGCCTCATCACTCCAGCTGGAACAAGTTTAATGAAATATTATGATTGACGTAAAGTTTAAGAACAAAAATGGAGCACTGTAGGTGATAGTTATCCTGCAGTGGAGTGTAACTAGGCAGGGACCGAGGCACAGTCATTAATTATTGATACTAATGCAGGCAGATAGCAGAGAAGTGAGTACACTGTCTGTGCAGGTGAGATCTGCAAGACAGGTTCTGGTAAATTGATATTTTTCACACCTTTTCAGATGCCATTTTTATGGCCTGAGCTTTTTTTTACTGGAGCAGTGTGAGGTTATTAATAATGACCTGTCCATTCCCGACCAAGGAGGTTTTCGGCTCGATTTGTTTTTCTGTTGGTCTGTCGCCAGGATTATAGAAAAAACTACTGGCCCAAATTTTATGAAACTTGGTGGATGATGTACCATGGGCCAAGGAAGAATCTTCAGCTGATCTGAAGCAAGGGGCAGATACACTAATTATGTTTCACTTTCGTTGACATTGCAAGATGAGGGCATTTGCGCTGCATTCATGGGGTGTCGGATTTATCAAAAAAAACTGAGTTTTCACGGGAATTCTCACGAACGCCCCCGCAGGTCAGAGGTGTTGTTTAAAAGCTCTGAGCAGTCAAATTCAAGGCATTCTCTTTGAGCCACCATGTTGTTTCCACATTATGACTTAAAGGTCATGAAAACACCGGAGTCCGAAGAACAACTTCCCAATTTGGGAAATGGGCCCATCCGAGGAGCATATAAATGCACCATTGGCCTTGTCGGAGGTCTGCGCTCTCCGAGTACCACTCTAGTTTCAAGATGAGGCTGATCTAGCAGAACAACAAGGGAATGTTAATAATTCAGACATTTCCGATTTTGGAGCGATCAGGGAGCCGCTGTAACTTGCCTGCAGGGCTTCAATGTATCACATCATTTAAATAAAAGAGCCTGAGATCTGCAGCCTGCACTCTAGCCCGCAGTTTGTTTACAAGCGCTGGCCATCACTGACACTTACAGTATGACTTCACGCATCTGAGAATATGTAAATGTGCGTGCAGTCAATGTTTACCGAGGCAAACTCGTCTTTGTTTCCCCTGTTGAGGCAGGATAATCAGAGTTTTGGATGTGATGGGGCAGTTTTGTTTATTTCATCTAATCTCAGTAGTGATGTATTATTTCTGTGCACAGATGGAAAAGGAGGGGGGGGGGAGTGCACAAAAAAATATGGGAACATCATTCTTACCTTCCCTTTCTGTCCCTTTCCAGCACGTTCTCAAATTAGCAGCATACAATGGGCTCTAGCCTTAATATTTCAGAGGAGAGCAGCTTGGCAAGTCGCCATCTCCCTTAGGGCAAAACGTGAAAACGCAAATGCAGTGATTTGTCAAAGCGAGTTCCTCTAACAGAAGGCTCTGTTTGTGTGTGCGTGTGGCATGTATGCATACATCTGTGTGTATGTTTTTGGTGTGTTTAGTACGACCATCCTGCATAGGCAATCATGCAGAACGGCTACAGTGTAGCGCTTTTTCTCACAGCCCATTTCCAGCGGCGAAACGGCAACTTCAACACTACACATGACCTCCTGTAGTGTATTCACATCTAATTACAACCCAATTATCTACACTGTGCAGCTGTGATCTGGATGCCACAGAGAGAAAAGAGCCCTGACATGTTGACACATATTCTTTATTCGTATCTTCTGGAACATGTGTGTGCGTTTTTATATGCTTACCTGGCATTAATGACGTCGTAGAAGGCCACGTAGGTTTTCTGGGTCAGATGTGCAGATGAGTAGACACCGGGGTATTTTAATTTTAATCGGGTCTAACAAATGCACAATGGGGGTGCTGGCTGCTTGTTGATTTGTCAGCCGTAATTTCCATTTCCATCGTTCGTGGCCAGTCCAACCATTTAATTGTCATTGTTGTATCCCAGAGGAGCTGCTGTGGTACTAATTACAGGAGATCTCATTATAATGAAAGACAAACCACCACAGTAATGATGAGAAACGCTGCCACCCACGCCCTCAACATCAAACTAATTAATTGTACTGTATGTTGAGACAATTTCCTGCATCATCTGCAGCCTCAGTCCAGCTGACAGACTCACAGATCAGCTCTGTTACGCAAAATCCTTTTCAAGAGATCTAAATCACTGCACAGCTCAGCCCAGCATGATAAAGAGATACGAGAAGCGCAAGAACATTGCAAGGCTGGGCGTCAGAAAACAGCCCAAAGATGCCAATTTAGATGTAATTTTTTCTTGATGTCCAGCTGAGAGAGGAGCTGTAGCAGAAAGTGCTTATTGCCTCCAGTACCTTATCATTCACCAGTATCTAACAGCTGAATGTGATGGATCCGGATTGGAGGCACTGTTGGGTAACAGCAGGTGATTCTTCATCGTGCCACACTGTCTGCTCTGCGTTTGGCACGCAGCCAGACGGGTTTCTGGACCCGGACTTGCAATATCCGTCAGAATTCTAATGCGCATGCATCTGCAGCACAGAGGCAGAACTTAAACAATCGCTTCCTCCTGCAGCGCCACTTTGCCTGAGACAGTCCTCATGTAATCATGACAGGGCACACTGCACGTTCAATTCATAACTTTAAAGTTTTCTTCCCACAAAGAGACCAAAAATACTACAAAATCTGTTAATTAACTGCTAGCTGAAGTGTGTGCCCGGCCCCAGAGGCCCGGCTGGCTTCGTTGTGCGATCTTGTTCTTTTTTTGCATTTTCCTCAGCAAGCCTCGGTCCCTGGTGTGCCGTACTGAGGTTGGAAGGCACTAATAGGCAGGCTCAATCAAGAGGAAAATTAAGTGTGAACAACAATGCCAAATGGAGTGTTTCACTCCAGTAATGACTATATAAGTCTAGATGAAATGACGGAGCATGCGACTAATGGACAGTGTGATAGTCGCAATGAATTTCAATATTCTTGTTACCCTGAATTGGATTTTGCTTTATTGCATTCTTTTCTGAATTTTTAGGGGGAGATTGCTTGCTCAGGCATGTGCACACCTGTGGTTTGAATCCATTATTTGATCCATTTATGCATTTATCAGCAATCTTGTCATAATATATTCAAACCAAAAACACTTCAGTTTGAACACCAGATAAGCAGATGTTTGTGAAGGAGAAATAAATGAAATTTACAAATGCATTATCAGTTTGAGAGTGCTTTGGCGACATTGTTCCACAGCATGTTAAGATATAGAGATGGAGGAGTATTCAAACCGTTTTTTCACAGCCTACTTGTTTCACTTGTCTACCGATCAGTACTGCCAGACATTCATTATTCATCACCCAAAGTGACGTGGTCATCTGAGGAGTTTTCCTGACAGAAGTCACAAGATTTAATTTATCCCATGCGGCTCCTATAAACTAAGAGTCTTGATTTTTGATCCGGCCCTTCATCTTCCCTCGGCGAATCATAATTGCTCCTCCTTTTCTGGAAGCAGTCAGTGTTTGAGCTACGACCCGAACACAGAGCCAGAGGCAGGAGATGCCATCTCAAATTGGATTTGGAAAAACCCTCAGAGAATATATTGTCCAGGTGGTGACGAATACAGAGGGAGCTTTCCGTATATACTGCGGGGGCCATTTAGCGGAGTTTGTTTAAGGATAGAGACACGTTAGAAGCTCTCTCGCCCTCTCTCTGTGCACCCCTCCTCGCTCACTCTCCCTTACTCCTTCCATTGGGAGATTGACCCTGCAGATTTTCAATTAACCACGGCAAAGTTGTCCTCATTAATTACACTACATCAAGATGATGCAGGATGACTTGAACAGAGAAGTTATGCAAGGCTCCCCGGAGTGGACCCTTTTCCTGTTGCTTAGCTGTAGCTTTCACTAAATATGAGTATGCCTGAAATGGGTTTTACAGCTGTCTGATTCTTAATGTCAATCCGTAGTAGGTCGTCGCTCAGTCCAGTTCATAACAGAGCTTACTCCATGGCCATGTTTGTATTCATGGTGCACGCTATTGTGTATATTTCTTTTGTAAGCCCAGCTGTAACTACTGTGCATTTAGATGTATTTAAGTGTAATTTAGTATTATATGATATGGGAGTTTTAATGATCTGAGATCCTCATCCCAGTTGCCTTAGCCCTTAATTGATTATTTAATTGCAGGCTCAAGGTGAGCTGCGAACACTGCAGATGTTTGCAGTCCTGACCTGAATGTGGAGCAGCAATAGGTTGTTGTTTTGGTTTTTTTTCTTCACGTTATTCATGACCCCCCCCTCCCACACACACACACACACACACACACACTGTGAAGAGGCTCTCTTTTGCCTCTCTAGGGTCCCTAGTTTTACAAACAAAAAGAAAGGTGTGAGGGAAAAAAACTCTTTCAACAGCCAAGCGGCTCTCTGCCTTGCTCACTTGTGGGTTTTAATTAAAGATACAGCATGGATCAACAGCCAAGCACTCTGATGAAGACACGGACGGGTCGGGGAAGTAAACAGGCTAGACAGCTCTCATCTGACGAATAACGACTCCCATAAAACAACGTCCATGCCTCCAACATTATGGGCATCTCTCCCCTCTGTATGTGTCCATCTCTTTCTCGGGATAACATTTTATCTGCAGTTGTATTTTCAGTTTTTCACCAATAACCCATAAAACCCCAGTGGCTGCCTTTGGATACATGTAGTGTATCCCTTGCTAAAGAGCACTGAAAGAAGATAATAGAATATTTGATACTAAAAAGTAAACTGTTAAAAAAAAAAAAGTTCATTTAGAAGAAAATATAAGATACATAAAAAACTCTAGTCTGCTGTCTGTCTGTCTGTCTGTCTGTCTGTCTGTCTGTCTGTCTTCTGTATATGTTTCACTTTGCAGTTGTGCTCTGTGTGCATGATGTGTGAACCACCTGCAGTTCTATGAAAGTGTGAGGAACCGTAGCTGTTTGTGCATTAAATTGCTCTTGCTTCCTAGAATTTGGGAAGCCATCGGATGCTGTAATTTAGAAGCTGCTGTAACGAAGTAGCACAGGATAGTGTAGCCATAGATTTGCAGCGTCATGGAAGGAGAGAGAGAGAGAGAGAGAGACAGAGAGCGAGAGAGAGCGAGAGGCTTAGATAGTCGGGGAAGAGCAAGGCATTAATGTCACCTAGCAAATATAGCTCAGCGTTGTAGCGCTCCGGGCCACATGGGAGGGATATGGCAGTGTCAGGCCTCTGTGTGCCAGGCCTGATGGATGAACTGAAGCAACTCGTCAATCACGAGGGCTCTGGTTTCCTCGAATAGATCAGGCCTCACATTGGGAGAACCAACCCTCCCCGGTCCACCGCGAGGCAAAAAGCCATTTAACCTGCAGCACAAAGGGTCTACCTCTCTGACTTCAGAGCAGTGATTCCACCTCCGAAAAACAACAAACTCTGACACATGATCAGTATTTTGACTACATTGCCTTAAGGTCATATGCATATTCTACCACACTCAAAACTTCTCAAAGGCCTGTTTCTGACCAGCTCGGGTTGCATAGTTATCAGCCGCAGAATACAGCTCCCCTTGCAGTAGCATTTGACATTATAGCAAAGGCCAGAGCAATTAACCCATTTCCAAAGGGTAATGAGAGTCTGTTTCTTAATTCAGATCAGCTGTCATATTGTTGGCGTCCGCCCAATGAACTATACAAGACTCCACATCAGACAATGGTGTTAACTCTGCTTTCAGAGCAAATATCACGGCGCTCGCTCCAGGCCCGACACTACGGAATGAATCCTCAACATCTACACCAAATAATTAAATGTGCTCCCTCGTCACCTTAAGTGGTTCATTTTCATGCTAGGGGGGCAGTTTGTGAGCCTATTTTGACATTTCTTCACTGAGTTGTGTTTTTTTGGCAGCTGCCAAACTTTCCGACACAAAGAAATTTCAACTTCTAAGCAGCTTCAGAAGTTCAAAGTCTTTCCTAAGCTTGATATTATTTACAGTCTCTTGAGGTACTGTTATAGAATGGTCTATTATTGACTGGCAATGTCAAATAAGACGAGACCCAGAGGACCTCACCGACTGACAGCTCAGGGCAGAGTCCTTGTCCTCGAATGCTCCGAATACCTCGACGACATGCTGTAATACACACAAAAGTATCTTCTCTGAGCAGTAATTTGTTTTTAGTCCATAAGCAGTGACTTCCCGCCTGGTTTGCCCAAGCTGCTGCATTAAGCTTCATCACCCAAACACACACACACACAGCGAAATACCACAAATGGCGCTCAGGTTCCACAATAATTGCACGTGTTAAGTACTTCTCCCTGTGTAATCTCTGTCCTCTGCCTTCAGCACTTGCACCACACTCATCCAATTTCGAGGCCTCTTTCTTGCAATGGAGATTTGTTTTTTTGTTTTTTTTATAGGTTTTTTTTCACAGAAGGAAGTAGTTTCTTCAGGAATGTGCACATTTGCGATTTACTTTTCCTTACTTTTATCTATAGTCTCCAGAAATGGAGATGATCTGGAGTTAAACCAAAAAAGGAGCCGTTTTTCAGCGCTCTCCGTCCTCCGCGTCCCTGTCTTTGCCCAAACCGGCTTTTGGGTTAATACTCCTTTGCCAGTCCAACTCAATGATTGCGCCTCAGGAAATCTTTGTTTTAATGAAGCTGAAGAGAGCATGTCTCGGGGAGGTTAAAGTCTGCTCGCACTTACAAAACATCACAGCATCCGCTCATTCAGCGGCGCAGCGGGAATAAGAGCAATAGCATGTGTTCTGCACACAGATCTGCTCTTTTTTTCCTCTCAACAGTTTTACTGCATTAAGTTCCAGTGTGATAAATGTATTATGTTAACAGAAAATAACAAACACCGTCGTAATTCATATCACGGCATTGCTCACTTTGAAGGAATTAAACGAAACCGCTTAAAAGTCAGCGCCAGCCTTGTTAAAAGTGACGTGTGTGCTTTGAATTATAAAGCAACATCTGTCATGCTGCAGATGTTGAGCATTTGAAGTTTCTTTCTAAATATGTTATTACAGTTACTGTATTAGCAAAAGATGTAAAACAAATTGTTCTTTAAGAGACTTTACCTGTGCTCGGCGAAGACAATCGCATTTTCTGGAAGCAAAAAAAAACCTTAGATGGCAGTATTTGCTTTGCATTCTCTGTCTTGTGTTCTCGGTGAACAAACAAACCCATATTGATCTGATTTAATGAGAATCCTCTCTGACATCATTCTAGACCTCAGGGACCCGCAGAGCTAGGAACGCTTCACTAATCACCATCTGATACTCTTACAGTTTTATTTCATCACACCCTATTCACACTGTCTCAGACTCTTCTATTGTCTCTATCTCTTTAGCTCTTTCTCACTCCACCTCTGGCTCAGCGGGGAAGTAATCACACACCTATTTAAAAGCCCTTCTGCCGGTGTTAAATTCATGCTAGATTACATGGGATTGGCCACACAAAGAGAGCAGAGCACGATCAGATAATTTGAAAGGCCTGCTCTATCATTACAGCAGCTCTCTCGTGAGGTGACACAGGGGATGCAGCTTAACCTTTCAAGGAGGATCATAATGGAGAGCACGGCAAAATGAAGTGATTATTGCCTTTGGAGAAGTGATTCTGCGACATGGGAGAAAGGAAAGCTGGGTGAGACTGCTGGGGAAAATAATTCTCGACTTAATTGAGCCTTATTTCTTCATAACCTAGCAAAGAGGTCAATTTAGTAATTTTCTTTGTGCGGCGCATTCTTAAAGCTCCAGTCATAATGTTTTTTCTTCGATATTGCAGCATAGAAACTGGCGTTTCCTTGTGCTTTTGTAAAAAATGTGCATTCTCATTGTGGCATTCCTGGGATTTTGCAGCTTGTTTGGTCTTTGGTTTGCGCTTGTTGAAAAGGTTTTTGCTCTTTGACTCCAAATGTTTGTTTCCATGGAGAGAGCCGAGCAGGTTTAGTGTTTGGGTGGAAAAGATAAGCTGGAAGGCCTTTCATCACACCAGGCTGCCTACTAATACCTTTATCTGTGATATTTCGAATTTAGGAAAAGAAGCAAATGCCTTCTTTTTGATCTTGGGAAAATGATGTTTTGATCTAAGTTTTTAATGAGAAAGATAGCTGTCTGGACATCAGGAAATGTACATTTTGTGCTCATGAGAAACCAACATAAAAGGCGTGATTACGGAAATGTCCCCTCTGCTCTTCAAACAAATGGCTTTGACCTCACCTGATACTTGACTCTCTTTCTCGTTTTTATTCATTCTGAAAAGTTTCAGCCATGTGTGAAACTTTCAAAACATGAAAGGCTTCCTTTTGCCCTCCTCGTCCTCTGGCATATAAAAGTAATTCAGGGAAGGTTTTCAACTGCCCGGTCATGTACAGTAATGCCCTTATTTCCCCTTCAGTCCTGCAGTCACAGCTAAGGACTTATATGGGCAGCGTGTGGACTCTGACACGAAGCATATACAACGACCAGTTTGCCGAAAGGAATAAAAGCCTGCAGCCTGCCCAGTTATACTCAATCCATAACACAGAAATAGTCGTTTTAAGGTAAACTTGTTGATTTTATTTAGTTTATCATTCAGTCCACTCTCTTACTGTAACTCCCAAGTCGGATTTAATCTTTTGGCTGGCTGCCATGAAGGCCCTCATTTCCTCAATCACCTCCTATCTAACGGGGATTATCGATGGTAAAGTCTGCTAACTATGAGCAGCATGGATGACAGATGTAGCTTAAATTAATGAATGAGCTCTGACATTTAGAGAGATACACCTCTCTGATCCACTTCCACTGCTGCTCTGCCAGTCCTTGTATACTGTACACACAACACACACAAACTCGTTTATTTAGTGTGTGTGCATGTATGCGTGTGCCTGTAGTGGTCCATCTGGTGTGTAAGAACTTAAAAATTTATGTTGGAGATGAATGGGATGGTGTCTTTGCATCCCAAGTTGAATTTTGCTTCATTTGGATGGCAGACATTTTTTACAGCATGTCTAAAATCTTCATTGGTTATGCGCCACTGTTTCCCTCTGTTTCTACTTTCATTTTCATTTATGGGTCGTGCATGAATGGAATTGCCTTTCCGCACTCATTCAAGAGTGATGAGTGTGTGTCCGGAGTGTGAAGATCAAGCTTAATGAATGTCTTTCCATTTTTATTATAAGAAAGCCCATCAATCAAAGAATACCCTTGTGATGCAAGGTGGCAAAAAGGAATGAGATCAGACTTAAGTGCAGTCAAAAAAAAAGGGATATAACCAGCACTTACTTCAGTCTACGCAGAAAAATGCATTTTCTATCAAAATATTCTTTTAGCCTATAGTGCCTCTTAATTTTGTCCCATTTCATATTGCTAAGAAGTCCTTGTTTTTGTGAATCAGAAAAAAAAGTCAAGAGTACTTATTTTTGAGTGATATTTTAAATTGCGATATGATTCACAATATTAGAGGGAATTATTATTTTCTAATTTTTTTATCATGTTTTCTTTTTCATTGAAAAAATGTTAAAATGAGAATGGTGGCGAGGATCTGTACCAAAAACCTTTTTTTTGATAAAGTCGTAGAATACGATTTGTGGGATGGGACATCTGTGCAGCGGCACAATGCCTAATACAGAATGGCATTTTGAGACACACGATGCCTTTTTAACAAATATTACACCTCCTGCGATTTGGCTATTGAAATAGTCCATATTGCGATTTCGATTAATTGTTCAGCCCTACTTATACGTGTCAAAAAGAACAGATTTCCTCTTTTTCATATATATGATATATCTGACTTAAGGCTTGCTTGCCTTCATTAAAAGGTATCTTCTTCTACATCCCTCCAGATTCATAAAGCGCATTTATTTATTTTTTCGCTACAATTTTTCAATTTGCTCAGCCCCGCGAGGGTATTTTGTATGCATTCCTGCCTCTTCTTCGCTTGTGTTCTGTCTGAACACACAGTTACAGTTCACAAGTTTAATTCATAAATAATAAAAACGCATCCTTGCTTCAACTCACTCAGGGTTTTTGTTGCTACAGCCTCCATCGGTCTGGTATGACGCTTAAATGATTGAAGCTAATGTTAGCTAACATTAGCAAACTTTAAAGATGTATTGCTGTGTAACTGATATTATTGAATTAGTCCACTGACTTGATTATTTGTTTCTACTTGTGCTTTAGTGCGTTTTATCATTCGCTGTGATTGTCGCTTGTGGCCACAGTGGACACAGTTCCTTCTTCTTCATTAACTGTTAAATATGATGTGTCTTGCCGCATGGTGTGAGTGATATTAACTTTGCCTGTGACATTGAAAAGATGGTCACACAGCAAACCCTCCGCCCTGTATAGCCCTACTCACATTAACATCTTCCAAAATACTGGGCTATTCAGATCATGTACCCTGAACCCCACAGGCATGTTCCCCTTGAGTCTCAGAGGTAAAGGGTTGACCCCCCCCACCCCTTCACCATGTCCTGCTTTTGAGATCTGCCACTTAAACCCTCCACTGCCCTCTTCTAGTGCACCCACAATTAATGTCTCATCATCCTTCCATTTACTTTCAATTGATTCATCTCCTTAACCCACGGGGGAAATATTGTTCGGGTTTGCGTCATGGAAAACAGTCTGGCTCCATTATGCCATTGGCTGATTTTAGATTAAAGATCATGCACTAAATCACAGCAGGCCTTGTGACAGAGCCCCAGCCCAGTCCCCCGTACTACTTAGCTTGCCAGTGCTATCTATATATAACCACTTCTATCAGCTCAGTGGATGTTTGGACTTCAGCTGACCTCACTGCATTATATGGGACTCATGGTTTTACTGACCCTCAAGAATCATGACCACAGCAATCTAGAGACTGAGGTAATGTGGGTCGCGTGACAAATGGAGACGAGTCGTAGGTGTCAGTAGTCTACTATTCGACAGCGTTGCTAGCATGTCTACTTGTACTATAAGAAAGTAATCTTCAGTGAGGAAACGCATTACACAACTGTATTTGAAAATGTTGTAAAAGTCTTGACAGAAACGGGACGAAAAACAGTAAAAAAAAATAAATAAATAAAATGTGCATTTAAAATGTTGACAAAGTTCCTCATCACTGTAAATTCTAAAAGAAAATAATTACCCATACCCTTCGTGAATATGACGGGTAGGTATAATAGCCACATATTATATAATACCCACATTGAAGGAAATATTCAATATATGTTAATTTATGTATCACAGATTTATTATACAGTGTAATTGAATTATTTATTTTTTTCATTTAACCAGAACCAATTGAGGCAAGAAATCTCTTTTACAATGGCTATCTGGCACAATAAGAATATCCTGCAGGTCATTCAAAGACCAAGGGCTATAAAAAGTTATTGGATCTAAGATTGTAGATATTTTGTGCAAAAACAAACTTGAAGCATATGTTTGTGAGTAACCAGCCTAGAATGCCCAGCCTTGTACAGTACAATACAAATACAAGTGCTGCATCCTGTGCATAGCAAGTGCTGCCTGCCTGAACAGATTGTATAATGTGCAGTGATCAGTTCTGTAACCTGAGTTGGTTTGTTTCAACGGCCTGTCCCCCAACAAAAGACTTTCACTAACTCTGTCGCCAGAATGTCTGACATGAGAAATGTCAGATAATGAAGAGCGCACAGCTCAAAGCCAACGTACTAAAAATACAATACACCTAATGTCACTCCTGAAATGCATCCATTGTAAGGTCTTTAATAAATGTGTTGAGGTCTACATTATTAAAAATCCAAGGTGGCTGTCAGGTGGACATCTGGGAAAAAACGACTACATCTGATTTGTTGTTCTAGATAGTTTCCACAAATGTATAGGTTTGCAAATCTTCACAAAACACCAGTAACCCTACTAAACGGCAAAAAAAAAACAAAAAGCACATTGCTTGTGCCTTGTTTACTGTTGTATCCTTGCTACCTTGGCTGAGAAAGATTTAATGTTAGGGAATATTGAAAATAACCCCGTTTGAAATTCAAGGTGGACAAACAAGGGTCACGCTGTCCCTGAGACGCCTCATGTGAACACCGCAGTCCTTTAGCTAATCTCACCTCTTTGCCTGACTGGGTATGATAACTTAGGTCAGCAAGTCTTAGAACTTGGTGTCCCCTTTTTTGGTTGTAAGGAGGAAACAACATCCTCCATATTCACAGGCTGCACTTTGTGGTATTTATTTATAACTGCTATTCTGAGGGTATTCTCAACAAAGGATGAACCCTTCAGCTGTCAACTCCCACATAAAACTTACAGCCTGCAGCTTCTCCTCCTCCCCGTTCACTTTGCATTTAAATGACTTTGTGTCATTGCAAAAGAAGAACTCGGCGTGCCAGGAAATGATACCGAAGGTTTTTTTTTTTCTTACTTATGTAATTTTGCTTCCGGGGACGTGACCTAGCTTGGCTCCCTGACTCTGACCTGGACCACAGGCGTGCTTGACAGGTCTCTAAATCAGCCAGGGGCCACAGTATTCCCACGAGGACACTGTTAACAAAAACCAACCGTGGAGGCATGAAACGTGCTCTGATAATCACATGCACCTCTCCATTCTAGGAAGCAGAAAGGGCCCAAAGGGATTTTTTTTACACGTTCAGACACAAGCATACACAAAGAGTAGAAAATAAACAGTATATTAATCTGAAGATTGGCTGCCATGTGAGGTAAGTGTTAAATGTGACCTCTCCCGCAAATCCCCAATGTGAACCCTCACCCCCTGCATACTCACACTACTGGCTTGACACCAGAGCGCGAGGGGGGGTAGAGGTTGAGAGAGCATGAGAAAAACAGCGGTTATTGGCTCCATATGTGAAGCTTTCTCTGGTTCTGTTTGTGCAAAGATTACATCGATAATGCAAAGAAAAGACCCACCAAAAGAACTTCGGGTGTATGCTTGGTTACATTTTCCGTCACCGTCGAACTGTTTCTTCCTCATGCACCGGCAGGAAACGGGAAGCTGATTGCTGAAGATACAGTAGCCGTGGGTATTTGTAAAGGATTTGTATCTTGTCGTGTTACTTTGTAATCATGTTTTTTGAGATGCAGTAGAGGATTGTCCGCCTGTGTGGAATCCCCTGTTTGCCAGCAAGAGTTTACCCACATGAGAGCCGCTCAGCCTCCCTCTCAAATATATCATCAAAACATCTTGGGGCCGAGTAAACAAAATCATCTCATTCTATCTCATCCAATCTAATGTTAGCTAGCTTTGGATTGAATAATCAACCTTCAACTCGTAAATGAAAGTGAATTTTTCCGGCTTTGTAGTGAACACAGAAAAGTGAATTTGACTGACAAATTAGATTCTGAATTTTTTTGACTTAATTGAAACGTTCATATATTTGAAGACTTTGATGTTGAAACGCACTTTTCTTTTTCGCTGTCACTTTTTTTGAGTCTTTTGGCTGCTTTGGTTTTTAGATAGTTGATACTGTGATCATGATCATATGAGGTTTTTCTAAGCAAGGTGACAAAGTTTGGGCACAGTTCCACTGACGGGGAAACTCTTCATCACCATATTCTAGGGGCCGTTGACAAAATGTTACACTCTCCCGGTGTGACTCATGCTTTGGCACGAGACCAAGCTCACAGCCAGTGTGGCCGCGTGGCGATCACGTACAGAAATTGCACACAATATACTGCTGAAACTAATCCCCCTCCTAGTTTTGTCTTTGAACTAGTGTCTGATGACAGACTGACCTCCACTGCAGGTGCTACAATTCTTCAAGTTATGACTGGAGGTCACTCGTGGCAACTGGAAAGTGAAATACACATGCATGCGATCAGGACATAGGCACATTTATAATGAATTTGATTATACAGTCCATAGTATAGATCATATATCTGCTCACACTCTGCATTGATTGAGCCTGAAGTGTTTCAATAGGTGAATAAAAGGTCTGGTATCAATGACACTATTTTAGTGAACTCTCTCAATCCGCCACATTTTTTCTCTTTTCCGAACTGCAGCTGCACTTAACAAGTCCTGCGCACACTTTCGTAACTCATTCAGACAATCAATTACAAGCGTGACCATGTAAGTGAACTGTGCCTTTTGTGGAATAGAAATGTCTAATTTAATACAGTGGTTTAAAGGCAGGGTGATAAAGCCAGAGCACACATTCTTTTCTTGTTTTTTTTTTGGTGTTGTTGTTGTTTTCATGTCCACCACAAGCAGCGGATAGATAAAGAATCCCAAACAAAAAGATATGAAAGATTCAAGGAAATGTCACCAATGTAAAGAGCAAATAAGAAATCAGCACTTGGACTATAACAGAAGATGATCGACGACACTTTTTATGCACTTATTAACTGTCCCTACAGAGCATTTTGGAGTCATCCATAGATAAGTGTGATGAAATATGCACACTTGAGGGGTGTGGGGAGTGTGACTTTACTGCAGTTGCACATGCTCAAGGGGGCTGTACATTGAAGCACCAACTGAAACAACTAAAACCCCACCCTACTCTCCGCCAGCTGACCGAGAGTTCTCGTATTTCTCCAGCATGAAACGGGCTCCTTATCTGTCACACGCTCGGTGGGGAGTGACATACTGTATATGGTGCTGAAAGGGTTTAGTATGACAGAATACGGAGGAGTTGTTTTCTGACAGACTTTAATGCAGATCTAATGAGTATTGATTTATTTCAATACTGTTTCTGAGCAGGCATTGATCCATATGTTCCTTTTCAGTCTCAGCTAGTAACCACGTCCTCTGTTGTTTCAAAGGAGGCTGTTTTACCATTTTATTTTTATTGACGCGTACGACCACATATCTCCTATGTACTGACCAAGCATTTACTCAGGGTATGAAGTGGAGTTCTGGGAGTTTATGTGAGTTGATGACTGATGGAGTCGTATAATGCCGCCCTCAATTGCAACATCACAGCCTGAATGAAGCCTCATTTATCGTCCCTCTCCTTGATTTCCCCCCCCCCCCCCAGCCTCCCCCCAACCCTTCATCTCCTTCTCTTTCAGCCCAAGGTGGGTTACAGTGAATAATACAGCTTCTATTATACCACAACATTAATACAAGGATTGATGCCCTACTATTATTTCGTGATGGGTGTCTTTGTGCGGTCCAGTGCATTGAGATGAGGGGCTGATGGGGATTCAGGGGTTGGCTGACTAGAAAAGAAGAGTTACACAGTCCATTTCCCTTCTGTGCTAATTAGCATGTCAACTGTAAAGCCGCCTCCAATGAGCCATTTAGGAGAGGAGTGGAAGATGGGCAGAGCGAGACGAGGAAGGTTTTCTGTGCCATCAAACTGGCTCTCAAATCTGACCTTAACGCCGGTCAAAACGGGAAGACGGTATGTTTAGCTGTGGGGGGGGGTCGTCATGTCGTGCTAAGACCTCTATCTACATTGCTTTGTGGCAGAATGCGTGTTGAGTGGAGAAAAAAAAGCAACAAGATTTTAGTACTCAAATGCTGACTGAAGGTCATGTCTTTAGGGAGCCCTCCATGAAAAGTGTCATACCCTAATAGAAGGCACACTCTCTTTATTCTCACCCAGTCGTCCCACTTAAGCTGTTACTAAATAAATAAAAAGAAGCAATAGGATTGTGAGGGAGAGTAGATATAAAGGGAGATAGCTCCTGCAGCAACCACAGGGAACACTGATTACGGCTTCACCATATGGCAGTACAATGTCAGTTGAGGCACATAAAAGTTAGAAAAGTTTTTCAGTTTAAGTATTTCGAGAATGTCATTTTTTGTTAATGCTACAGCTGTCAAGGTTTTACCGTGCGTTAATAGTTTTTATTTTTTTTATTTTCAGTTTTTTACACACTTCACAGTCTTGTCTAAATCTAGAATAGATTTTCATAATGATGGATGAGCAGAGCTTTTTGGCCTTTAGACAAGGCTCAGTCAGTCTGTCTGTTATGTCAAAGGTGAAATAGAATCACCCCCCCCCCCCCCTCCCCGGACCCCCTGTGGATAAGGAGCAGATGTAGACGGAGCGTCATCAACATTCAAGCGGCGCCCACAGACACACTGCACCTCCCATGAATACAGATTGGCTCTCTTTATTGGTTAATGTAAGGTCTTGTTTTCTCTCACCCTCTAAGTTTATCATCTCAAATGAAGTCAGTTTGGCACACATTCAGGGAATAAGGTCAATTTTCTCCCGACTAAAAGAGAGGGAGGTGCTGCAGAGAATCTGGTCGGCAAATATTCCCAAAGCTCTTATTCTTATTCTTTTTCGTCGTAATAAAGCATGAATTATGGCATGAATTATAGGATGCACTGCCACATTCTTGGGTTAAGATGAGTAGGAAATGTACTGTTCCCTGCAGCATGAAAAGAAGCAACAGGGGGGCAAATAAGATATAAGGGGACGGAAAACACAGCCAATAACAAAAGTCTTAAGTTGTACATTGTCAGGCTACTTAATCACTTCATAGGAAAGGGTGTAATAACATTATCAAACCCCTCCCACCACAGTATCTTCCCTTAGCTCTGCCTTTAAAAGTGCGCTGAATAATTTACTACGTGAAGAAAAAAGGATATTAAAAAAAACTCAGTAAGTGCAGGGAAACAGTCATTTACCCTGTGGCATGGCATGCAGAGTGACTATTGATTATATGTCTTTCAATCTGAATCTCCTCTTTTCTCGCCAGGCTTCCGCCTGGTGCTTTGGTTTTCACTTAAGATGATGTGCATATTTTGCATCTTCGTCTTCCCTCTCCCTCCAGGGATGCATAATGCCTCGCATTGTATAACAGGAGTGTTTCCATTCACAGCACCGCTGCTCCAGGAATAAACATATGCTTAGATGTTCACAATGTTACTCTTATGCATTTGTTAAAAATTTGTTACACCCCCCCCCGTGCAAAGTATCTGAAAGCACAAATAGTGAATAGACACGACGTGTTTTTGCACAGCCGCACTGAGGCTTCACTTCACCCCCTCGTATTTGTTTTGGGTTCTAGTTACTACACCCATTGGCAAATGAAATCCTTCCTGTTCATTAAAAGTGTGGCTAAGCCTGCATCACGTTGTGCTGAAATGTTAGGCCGTGTGTATAATGGATGTTGTCTTCCAGCAGCAGCATTAGGTCAACTGTTGTTGAGCTGTGCACGCCATACCTGCAGCAAGGCCACGCGCCCACGCCGTGCTTTGTCCAAGCGGAATGAGATACAAAAAATCTAGCACACACACATCTGCATGCACACGCACGTAGGCGCACTGACACAACACACGCTTGGTATCACCTTTCTGCTCTAGCCGCTCACAGTGAACCCAGCTTGTCTGTTTTTGCACAAGGTCAGGCAGACTGACCCTGTAGATAAAACCGTAATAATGCTCCTGTGTTACCCAAGTGCTTCCCTCATTTCCAGGGAGAAATCCAAGAGCAGCTTTTCACCTCATTTTAGGCCCCGCAATTGTCAAACACTCAAAATGAATTTGTAATGACATGTTTTGCACCTCAGGCAATCTCAAACATAGCCAGCCAATGTCACCTCGGTTCATCCCACAAAGTCCCCCTGCCTATTAGTAAAAATAAATGACTGTATGCGGCAGTTGTTGATGTTGCTCGTGGAGGTTATTACTTTGTTTGTGGTTTTCTGAGATGGGGACTCGAGTGGAGAGTGGTGGGTGTATTAAGCATACGGACAGCTCTGTTGGGGAACTCTGTGTAACAGATGCCCCCATACAAGTCCATTTAGTTGTTGCCCTCCACGGTGACATTGAGTCTCATTGTAATACTGCAAGGGGTGAGAAGTAGCAGGGAAATGTGCCGAGTGTTACACTCTGGCTCTCTCTTTTACTTACAGTACAGCACACCGTAGCTACCATATAGTGCATTAGAGATTTCCCATTTCCTTGAGCCCTTTGGTCCTCTGCTCCAGGTGCTACGCGGGGAACAGGTTGAGTGTCCAACCAGGCTAATACACAAGTCTCTGGCCATGCTCTACCTCTGCTGAGCCAGCAAGCTCATTAAGCCCTTCAACTAGTGAAACTCAATGGGAGACCGTCCAACCGTCTGCCTGCCTCTGAGGATTTTCGGCATGGCTGCACTGGCAGGCCGGAGTGAGATATTTATACGAGCCAAATGTTTGTGTGCCTCTACAGGCGAGGCAATTTATGTCGAGGAAAACAGGCAATCATAAAAAAAGGCACTGCCTCCACATAAATAGATATTTATTTTTCTTAACACATTGGCCCTTTTTTTTCTTTTATTGTGTGCAAATGCCTCGTAAGATATCTTCATAAGCACATTTGATGTCAACAGCAAGCGGCAATATTCACATTTAATTAGCGCCTTGTGGAGAAACGTCTCCGTAATCTGTAATCAGCTCAGTTTATGTATTTATATCTCGTTGTCCTCATTAGAACATCACTGGGATTTTTATGATCCTTCATCTCCTTAAAGGACTGAGCGCACTGGTTTTCTAAGCGTAGGTTCTGAGCCGACTTGGAAGCGATAGCAGTAAGACGACAGGGCAGCTGCCTTCCCCGCAGCCGCGCCGCATCCGCAAGCTTTGCTCTCATGTGGCGGTGTTTGTCTGTATTTGGACCAGGGCTTTGCTCTTTGGCGCTGTACTTTGTACTCTCTACCTGGCTTGCAGCCGGCCATTTCCCTGCGCATGGCTCAGGGTCTCCTTCCCCGCAGCGCTTCCTCGCTCCCTGGCTCACATCGTGGGATGACTTTCCACTCACTGGGGCTCTCCTACATGTCCTCAATGCATAATGTAGGTGCTTGTGGCTTTCTTAGGCTGATTGAAGAGTTTTGTTGGAACGGTGGAGATCCAACGGCAGAATTAGTCAGAGATGTCTAATGTCTTCTGCCATTTGTCCTGTCTTTCTTTCTTTTTCCGTCTTGTCCTCGAAGGGTAGAGGCTGTTGTCAGGTGTGAACGAGTGTGGATGCGACAGCAGGGACTGCTCTGGACAGGCAGAGAAAGGCTTGTCTGTCTTTAATCCTCGCTGGCGCAATTGATTTAGAGTCACTTTGCGGTGAATAGGCCTTTCAGCTCTTCTCCGGAGATAGATAGAGAGAGAGAGAGAGAGAGAGAGAGAGAGTGAGGGAGACATGGAAAACCCTGCATCATTGATGGGTGCATCACTGAAGAGCACGGTAATCTAGGCTCCCTCTTCAAAGTGCCCAGCTAAGGCGTCCAACCAGAACCACTACAGAATTTCCCCATTCTGGATGCTTGACTAACCATGTGACGAATGGAGGGAACTCTTCTTGTATGGAAACATATCAGCATAATTTTTTCAGCACCCTCGCGGATGCTGAAAGTCAATTGAGATGTGTCGACAATATTTACTTTAACCATAAAAGCTCAATTGTCCCCAAATTAAAGTGCACCCTCATAGAAAGCGGCATTCTGCGTTATCAGTCGGCCCGTCAGTCAGCTTGATTTTCTAGGTAATCTCTCGCATTCAGGGAATCTGCCATGATTCCACTGGGTGAATGATATTATAACCGATCAGATTTTTTAATCTTATGCTCCACATCTGTCCCGACCCTTTGAATTCATACAGTGTTTATTTTGAGCCCGAAAGCACTCCCTCAGCCATCATCGCGGACCCTGTGAATAATTGACCTGTTATACAACTGACGTCGGCTATACAGTATTCACTGGGGAACGATGGGGATGCCCCTTGAAAGCCTGGAGGGACAGGGATGGGAAGTTTTACTGGAAAGCTGTACATTTCCTACACCATCATCAAGACTTTATGACGGTCGCTGTGTAAAGAGATGTAATGTAACACATGGGCTTCATTTCTATATACATACCCATGCTTCACTGAGAAATGTACATCTCAACAAGTCTGTTTTAATCATTTTTTTTAAAGAAATTTGAAAGCAGCTTTACTTGCCCCAAGTGTCTTATCTGGATATTTACCGCATAGGAGGTTATATTTTCAATGCAGTGCGGGGAAAAAACTGCTGGCGGCGATTTTCATGAAACTTGGTAGAAGGGCGAAGCTTGGGCCAAAGAAGAACCTATTAAATGTTGGAGAAGATTGACCTCTCCAAGTGCCCTTCTAGTTATTAATGTTTCACTTCACACACAAAAACAACACGATTTCAATGATAGCCAATAGGAATACTTCCCTGAAAGTTTTATCTCTTTGGCTTGAAAAGTGGTTCTGAAAGGTTTGTAGCTTGAGCCTAAAAAAAAAATCAAAATGTCCATCTGGATGTTCAGTTTGTTACAAACGGCCAATTAAAAATAGATTTTGGAATCTAGTGGGTCACAAAACATTAAAGTTTTCCCTGTTTTGTAGCATTTGTAACACACTTTACACACAAAACGTAGCTGTTTAGTAGCTTGTTGAAATGAAGATATTCTCTATTATTATTATTATTATTATTATAATATAAGTGTACTTGAATCCAATAAAGAACCAACAGCATGTGACAAAAGTAAAAGTACGGGTGCTGCTTCTGACACATATTGACATTGAATAATTGATTTTAATGCTATCAGCTACTGTATAATGAGGCTGAGCTTTAGTGAACAGATAAGGGGGTAAATTAACTTGTTCCTTATTGTAAAATCTCTTGGCAAATTAACAATAAAGGGAATAAAAACAAAACAATAAGGTTTCTAAAGGCTTGTCAAGAAGGACAAGGTGAGTCAAGGAAGAAATCGAATTATAAATAAAGTGTGCAAGTGATAATGTGAAAAATAATATAATGTTCTCTGTCACCCGGGCTTTTTTTTTTTTTTTTTTTTTTTTTTTTTTTTTTTTTGCTCAAATGTGTCCACCATTTAGGGTAAATACAGTAAAAGTACTTATTTATTAGCAGAAAATCTTAAAAAGAAAGATTTTCTGACAGGCACGTTGAAGGTCTCTTCAGTATATTCTCAAATTGACTCCCTTCTCTTTCACAGCATGCCTTAAAGAAGACCTTTTCCACTTGCTGGGGAGAAAATACAAATAGCCTGCCTTTACTTTGAGGCTTTTTTAGCCCTCCAATTTAATGTTTACGGTTGCTTTATTGCGTTTGTTGTTCTGTGATTCGGTTTCCCTCTCGTAGTTGGCAGGCCATTTAGTACTTGTATGGCAACATGAATCACAGTTTTGAGGGATCACATGGCGAGAAATGAAAAATCCTTCCTGCGTTCTGAGGAGGTGAATATCCTCTGTCTTCATTTTAGTGCAAAATCAATGCCAGCTAAAGCAGAAGATGTTGTGTCGCGCGAGAGGAAAAAAAAAAAAGTTTTCTTCCTCCAATGAAAAGAAAGGAGGAGTTGCAGTAAAGGGCAGAGGGGATCGTAAATTGATAAAGTGGCTCCAACCTAAAGTAGTGCGGTAAGGTTGGCATTTTCCCCAACTTTATGGTTTATTGTGCTGTAATGATAGAAGTGCTTTCTAATTACTTAAACAAAAGGTTAGTTTTCAGTATGGCGCAGCAGATGTCTACAGTCTATGTAAAAGAAAGCTTCATTGTAGCCCAATTATTTACTAACAGCTTTAACCCTCTGAACCCCAAGCAGTATTAGGGTGCTGCTCCTGTCACGTTGTACTCACTGCAAAACTGTATACAAGTCCTGTATGGACTGTATGGAGACAACACGATCGTGGCTAGAAGTAGAGAGAACTGAAAAAACGTCTTTTGTACCGTAGAACAAATTATAATACCATAAATCATTAAAAAAAAATATACATATATATATAATGAAAACTCAAGTTCAATTTCTTTGATCATTTGTTTTACAAAAATTGGAAAAAAATGTAATCTATTAGTACATTTTTCCATGTGCGCACAAATAGGGGGGTCAACATGTTAGACATGTTCCGTTTCTACAACCTTTACTTACAAGCTCTATTGTAATTTCCTCTCTGATCCATGTAACAGCCTGCAATTCAGCCAAAGTTTTACTGTATTTTCATCACATGGCTATTGGTCTCAGCCGAGAAATTCTTGACTTCCCAGTTGCGCTGAAGAGTGCAGAATTTAATGTTTTTGTTTTTTTTACAGGATCTAGTTAATGCAAGCGGTTAATTGTTGGCGGAAATTCAAACGAGACATGTAGAATAAAGTGATTTTGATGAATATCACTACTTTAAGCTTAGAATTGGTTACTTTTACTGACTGAAGCGTTTGTCACACATGATTCGTTCAAGGATCCTAGGAAATAAAAAAATATGACAAAGAATTCTGTTTTTAAAGTTTCTGACTGATAAATGGTGTAATTTTGGGGATGTTTTACAAGAAAACATGCCTTTCACACCCGCCGCCGGTTTGTTCAGTAAACTGAAGTAATAGGCTCCAACACTCAAAACAATCTCAATGCACTCATAACCACACACACACACACACACACACACACACAGAGATCAGTCACTCACTCACTCACTCACTCAATCAAACTTTACAAACTCATTCACAGGAACATTGAGCCCTTGTGATGAGAGCAGCCACAGCGGTAATTTGACGAAAGCTGTCATTCTTTGTGACAGCACCGTGACCTCTCTGAGCGCTCAGGATGTGAAGGTCAATATCATCAAACTCCCACATGTACACACACTGCACACCCCGCACTCAGACCCCCTTCCTCTGGGGGAGATTGAAGTGGGGTCCCGTGTCGAGTGGCTCCGTGTCACTGAGCCAGTTACTGCAGCGATAATTCTCGGAGCCAGCCATTCGGATGAAGGGTCAGCCTCGATTTTCGTCTTCATCTCCCCCTCTAAACCCAATCTCTCTTTCTCTTACACACGTCTCACGTGTGCATCCAATCTTTCTAGCTTTGATACTTTCTATCCCTCTTCCGCACATCTTATGGTTTGACCCCCTTCACCTCTCCTTCCTGTTTGAAAAGTTGCCTTACAGTTGATTCACACAGTATTATTGCAATTATTTTCACCCTGGGCTTGTTAAAGGGCCACAAACAGCAGGGAAAGACTCGCACCTCATGTCCTCCAATTTCCTCCACCAGAAAGTTATTGTTGCTCTTCTCTGATCCTCACTCCCGGGCTCCTTTTGTCGCTTTTTCCACAAATGACATTTAGAAACGTAGAACTGTTGCCTAACACGTAGGAAAAGGTCACACGGTCTCACGGCCCAGTCTCACTCTCTTCCATTGATTTTTTTCTTTTTGAAAAAGCAATGCCGTATCAAGCACAATTACACACGCCCAGCTTCCCCTCCCTCCTGTCAGAAGCGATGTGTAACTTTTCAAACTCAATTCAGTGTTTACGACAGCGAGTTCTGCGTTCCGCACTGCAAATAATGTATCATTATCGGGACTGAAAGATATGCTGCCATCAGCCTCAAACATCTCTGCTCAGCATGCATGCATGGGGACGTCGGCAAGACAAAACAGCCAAGTTGTTTTGACAGTGTTTTCCAGTAACTAAACCAGAAATACATATTTGAAAATCTACAGCTCTATAATACTCAGTCCCTCACTGAAGCTTGTTAAAATTGGAACGGTAGTGAACCTGGCAAGCTGTCATTTGTCACCCTCAGTTGTTTAGTGATAGGTCTGCGCTCTGCAAAGTTGCATACGTGGTTGGGGAAAGCAGGGTAATAGCCCAGAGCGAGCGAGCAAGCTGCACGGATTATTATTTTTATAATTGCCGCATTGAAACACTGGGTCAAGTTGCATTGACAAGGAATATTGTTATGTAAGCAGCGGTAAGGTTAGGAGCCCTCTGGGACTTCAGTGTCTAGCAGATTGGTAGATCAGAAAAGTGAACGCGCCAGTCGGTGCATTCAGACCACATTTTTTAAGTTGAAATCGTATTACATATCCTGTTGTTTTTGTATATTCATGTCCCTAGAAAATTTGGTCATAGGCCAATTTTTTCCTCTAACCCAAATGTTAATCATAACCCTGCAGCATCTGCCGCTCTGATTGATGTTCTAACAATGACTGCCTTAATATTAAGCCTTCTCCGTGACTGTTTACAAGCCTCTCCGCTATTTGGGGATTCCTTGATCCTTACCCGCAGATGGGATATCAAAACATGGCCGCCCCACAATTAAAAGTAGATAAGGAGCTCAGCAGAGAAGCTCGGGGTCAAGCTCAAGTCGCACGCGCCAAGGTCAGACAACCAAAGAGATCAGAGCTTATACTGGAGGTATTTCTTGTGGCCTCAACACAAAGCTCTTATGATAGTGTGTTGTTGTTGTTGTAGGAGTAGTATTGGTAGTATAGAAGCAGGGCAGATAATTCCTGGTAGGCTCAGATCAGACAGATTGAGCGGGGGCTGAGGGGTTTCACGGTCATTTAAGAGAAGGACTCACTTGGACGGGCTCCCTTTACTGAGCATTAAACACAATTAAGCGAAGGCACTGTTTCCCTCCCCACCTGGACTCTTAAACCTCCTCATGCTCCCCTTGCGAGCTTTAAGTCCTACTCTATCTGGCCTCTTAAACGTACTATTCCTCCCCTGCTCACGCTACATAATCCGGCCCTCCATATATTAGCCGCACTGCATAAGGACATGACCTTTTACCAGTCTTTTTTCAATTGACGTTTTCATTCTCCATTTTTAATTAGGGAAGCACAATGGGCCGGCGGGTGCCTCCCAGCGAATACAGTCGTCTCTGAATTATTTAGATGATAGATGATTGAAAGTCTCCCCGGCACCACCGCACCTCTCTCTCTCTCCCTCTCCCTCCCTCTCTCCAGAGTGGTCATCCCATGCATTCATTGAAATCCAATGCGACTTTACTGCCGTCTATATGTGACTAAACGAGTGTCCCTCTCTCAAAGCCTGCAGGGCTGGCTCTCTTTGCAGACCCCCTAGTCTTCGTCCTTGACCGCAGCACTCAGACTTTGTTTGTAAGAGCGCCGACTCCAATCTTTCACGAGATCACACCCTGGGCAGCGTAGTCAATCAGTGCTAGAATTTGAGCACTCTCAAACGGGACTTTTATCTACCCTGAGTCATTTATGCACAGCCCTTATTCTTTTCTCTCTGTGTCCTCACTTTTAATTGCATCGAGTCACTTCGTAGTCCTCAGGAGAGCACGTGTGGGTGTGCTGCTGTATTCGAGGGTTTAATCCCAGGAATACACATGCAAACTATTTCCCGTTTCAAGAGAAATATAGTAACTTGTAAAACTAGTATGTTCTAGGTGTAAACCAAATAGGCTGATACGTACAAAACATACATGTCATTACAGAAATATACGTTCATCCTTTACGTTAGTGCTTTACGTCCTCCTGCGTGGAAATACTTAAAAACGTTGAACAATAAAAATCCAAACTGATGGTTTACAGAATATGGAATCTGTTTCATCTTGAAAGAAAGACTTTGAAAATGCCAAGTTACTTGCTTGAATGAATTTCGCTTATTTACAAAATGAACATTTGTCAAATATCCCGTCCGTGAGGCTGTTCTCAGCAGACGGATCACCACCAATGAACTTTGCATTTCATACTCCTCGCAGCTATAGCGAAGTTAAAGCTGCATGCAAAGTTCATGTTTTTGTTCATGCTATTATTGATTAACATAAATGGCCTTCTTCTGCCTTAATAGTTAATAATACCGCCAAATAATACAGTAAGCAGTCAGGTTGGCCACCCATAGGTTTATGCATATTTCTCCTTGTATCTGTAAATTTCCCTGCTGTGGGACTAATAAAGGATTTCTGATAGTGTTGCTTGAAATATGACCAATGTGTTTTGACTGAAGCTGAAGTTATATCTTAAAAAACAAGTCAATTTCCCAGGATTCGCTGGATAGTGTCGGAACATGTCTCATTTTGGGGGAAAATATAATCTCTACTGTATACCTCCTGAAGCGCTCTCCTCCATGGAGGGCAGCCTGCACAAAGGTCACGGGTTAATGGGAGTGACAGTGAGAGATGGGGTTGCTCTAACTCAGTTTATGTATCTACAGATCCTATAGGACTCATTAGACCCGAGGCGTCTCTCAACACCTCGTCAGGCTTGCATTTGAATCCCCTATGTTTCCCTTACACATCATCACCTATCATCTCTGAGAGCCACTTTTGAGTTTGGTGGACTTGTAATGTGCTTTTAAGTCACTTTGTTTGCCTGCGGTGCGACATAGCTGACCAACAGAGCTGCGCTATCAGTCAGGCTGAGGCCACTTTTTGTTTGTTGTGTAAGTGCTGCATCACATCTCAAAGTTTGTTAAGCTATTTATCAGTTAAATCTAGATCCAGAAAATGAGCGCTGTGCATGGTGCATTAATTAATTTGTTGTGAAAAGAGAAAAAGGAAGCAGGGATTTACTCCTACCTGATGATGACTGTGTGTGCACACTGTATATGAATGTGTGCCTCGGTGTGTGTGTGTGTGTGTGTGTGTGTGTGTGTGTGTGTGTGTGTGTG
>CALSCE010009442.1:18550628-18646697 GCA_943593645.1 Bovichtus variegatus | reverse complement strand
TGTGTGTGTGTGTGTGTGTGTGTGTGTGTGTGTGTGTGTATATGCTCCTTTTTCAAGGAGAAAATGGGTCAGAGTGTTGCGTGATCAAATCCCTGTTTGTTCTGGAGTCGTTTGTCTGCCTCTCGTTAGCGGTAAATCTGGATCATTAAGTTTCATTTCAGGCTGTAACAAAGACTTCCACACATGAAACAGAAGATATGCAAAGACTTATTGGCGACTCGGTAGATGATTTTTATTGTAGTAGGGGGGCCCCCTTTTGCTCTCTAGTGACTGTGTTAGCACGAAAAGTCAGTAATGAGCGAGCAGCATCACATATAGCCTAGATGGAGAGGAGAAGATAGAGGGTGGAAACAAAGTGCGAGGCAGAGATGGATGATGCTGCTCTTCGTCTCGTTCTCCTGCACAAGAACAGATATGGAAGGGTCTGCAGCCCGAGGTGCGATACGCAGATACACTCGTCTGCATCAGCAAAGTTACCGAGCGAGAAAGAAGAATGTGATTTGAAATGATACTAATCTTATTTCAAAGGTTTTAGAGGATGTTTTGAAATGGGTTTTGCATGATTAATGATTACTAAAGCATTTTATTGCCAGGGAAACTTTAATTACTCTGTAAAAGAATCTGTTTGACTTTTATGTTTAATTCAGCAATTACTCTTCGTGTGCCTTTCAGCTCAGAAAACAGGGGTTTGAGGGTTGTTCTTGCCAACAATGAATTGCTGAATCACTTAAATGTAAAGCTTAATCTAATTGACTGTATTATCAAAGGAAGGTTTGGTCTGTCATAAACAGTACAACGTACAGAGTGCCGAGCTACACAGGTAATTAGTCAAGTGACACTAAAATTGTATTTCTTTTTTATACTATAAAAGCAGGCCGACATCCACCAGGCTGCTTCTATTATTATTCATAACTGAGGAATTTACTGAGCAGCCTCTAAACAATGCCTAACGGAAACCAGTCCTCCCTCTCTGAGTAAAGAAATGAAAGAATAGCTGAAAGCACCTTGTGTCAGGCGGTGACAGCCGTGATGCAGCTTCTCTTATTATAACAGACTCTTTTTCCCAGGCAGAGTCTGAGGCCTTAAGCTTCAACTATTAAAGCAAGCATGTTCCCTTTTGTTGCAACGTAACTTGTGAAGATGTACAGCAAGGTTATGGCAGCGCATGTCATTTTTCCAGTAATAATTACCCCGTATCTGAAGCGTGTCTCAATCTGTCCTGGCAGTTAGCAAATCCCCACGGGCGTTGCGAACTGCAGGAGAACTAAAGCTCTGATTTTGTATCTCATTAACAAATCCAATGAGATATTAATCTCCATCAGACATGGCACAACCCTGAGCATATTGTCGGTGTTCAGTCAAGAGGGAAATGATTTGCTAGCTGATGGGCATGTTGAAGCCATGTGCGGGGAGTGAAGTGACACATGACGTGTCAGATCTGCACCATCACGCACAAGTTCAAGTCACCGTAGCAGGGCTTTTTTTTTTTTTAGATGACCAGAATAAAGGATTACCTGTAACTGAGCTCCACTGGTACTGTCCAGTAACCCTCTGTCCCTGTATCCTTTTTTCTCATGATCAGTCAGTTGACAAAAAAAGGAATCGCTTCACTAGCGTCACTATCGTTCACATCTGTGTGAAAAAGACATCAAACATGAATGCACCCTGACAAACACTTTAGCTTGTAATTGTAATGCGTTCGCTCAATTAACACTTCTTCAACCGACGCCTTCAAACCAAGGTTTCTCACCGTGCTTGTGTTGTGTGTTTCCTCCCCAGGTGAGTGAGAACGCCAAGCAGGATCTGAAGGATGGGCTGGCTCTCTACAACTCGGATAACAACATAGGCCTGCGAAATGCCTGGAACATCATCCAGGCAGAGGTAGGCAGAGCTCACGCCGTGCATTACGTATTAAAAAACATTAGCACGAAAGTTCACTTGTAACACTAGAAGTAATACATTAATGTAAATATTCCAGCTAATGTGTTTCCTGGCTTGGCTGTGGCTTTAGTGCAGCATTTTAAGTCAGAACTAGCCGTTGAAGTACGCCATTATTGCAGTCCTCTAATAGTTTTTACATTAAAGTTAGTTTGAGGTCTCCATGGACTGACAGGACGCATTAACTAATCTTGTGTCTGATGTGTGTGTGTGTGTGTGTGTGTGTGTGTGTGACATTCACAGTGGAAGTGCTGCGGTGTGATAGCATACACCGACTGGCACGACGCCCTGAAGGAGAAGGTAGTCCCTGACCGCTGCTGCCAAGAGCATTACCAGAACTGTGGGCAAAACTCCACAAACATGTTCTGGAACAGGGTGAGTTCACGTTGGCTGTAATATAAATAAATGAAGAAATGTTCAACAAATAAGAGACGCTGCATTGTTATCTTAAATTAATATTGTCTATCACATTACAAGCAACAAAAAAAAAAAAACATTCCGCTATATTCTGCATATTATCAATCTGGATCAACACTCAAAAAAAATAAAATACACAGATTCTGTTTGGGTCTGGATATAGCTATGGAGGAACTGGCCTTCTTGGGCACAGGGGCCCCTTGGGTCGTAGGGCCCCTGAGGCAGAGCCTCTGTTTGAAGTGACACATTTCTTGTTGTAAAGTCAATTAAACAACTACAAAGAGATATAAAATGACTACAAAGAGACACAAAAGGGCTACAAAGAGACGTAAAATGACCACAGAGAGACTTGAAACAACCACGAAGACACAAAAAGAGACACAAAACAACTACTGTTCATATTAGTGTTGTGCTCTTCTGGTCTGCGTTTGGGGACCTTCTACATATTTGTGCCCAGGGGCTCATTGTCTCATAATCTGTCCATGTATATAACACAAGTGGGATCATCAGCCAGATCCATATGACGGGACATAAAAATCCTAAATCTTATATGTTTTTAATCTCCAGTCGATCTGTTCAGTAGTTTTCTTTCTCCAGCCATCCATGTGCATTATAAAGTAGCTTTAAACTTGTTGTCCTATTGTTTCATTCTGATCACGCTGGATTTGTTTCTATAATACATGAGGCAACAACGCTTTTTTTTTTATCAAAAGGCCTGCGGCACAATGTTCCCCAATCTCCCCCCCATTACAAGTCTAATCTGCTATTGGTCTGGCATGTGGTTTGTTAGCATGTCCAAAGTAGGGGATTAAAAGATGTAATATAATTGCCAAAATGAGAATAGGCAGACATTTAGCTGGCCCATTGGGAAGGCACAGCACTAAAAAAGCTTGTGTGTAATCCTGCCCAGAGGAGACAGCTACACACTATATAGTGAAGACTTACATGCTGCCTCAGCATCCGCACTCAAGAAAATGGTGCCACTTTGCAGCTGAAACCAACATTAAGTCCTGCCAGTGAGTGACCTGTGAATGAACCCAGGTGGGAATCCATTTAGAGTTAGTGCACATGTCTCTCCACATGGCCCGTAAGTCTGCATATTAAAGTTATCGCTCATGGGTAATTCACCTGTTTTAACACCTCGCCTGGTAGTTCATTCATCCGAGGGTGTATCTCGCATGTAAGAGATACAGTTTATGTGGAAAAGCGGGACATGGATGGTTTTAAGTAAAGTGCCATGGTTCTGAACAGGCACAGTTCTCCGGTGGTATTTTTACACGCTTCCTTTTTTTCCATTTTAGGGCTGCTTCGAGAAAGTGGAAGAATGGCTGGATGACAACAAGCACCTGCTGGGAACCATAGGCATGGTCATCTTGGTCGTACAGGTAGGACGCTGAGTGGTGCATTCTCCTTTCCTTCTCCAACTTTGTTTTGCTTCGCTCTCATTTATTTCTCACACCGTTTCTTCTTTGTGCTTTGTGTCTGGGTGCAATTGTTTGTGTCTGTCTGTCTGCCTGTCTGGCAACCACGTTTAAAAAAAAAAAAAGAAAAAAAAAAGAGAAGTAGGCAGCCAGTGGCCTTTGTGTCACCATCTTTTACTGAGAGAGTTATGAGGCCTGTGCTCAGTGGGCGTTCTGGGCACCCATACATCTTGAAATATTTAAGTCACTGTCTTCTGCGTCCTGGTGTTGTCTGGGAGAATCAAAGCTACCTGGCTTTGTCCCAAACAGGCTGACGTTATGTATAAGGAGCCATGAGAAGATGGGACAGCGGAGGTACCGAATATGGAGGAGCAGCTAGAGAGTCGCAGATTAAAGGCACAGCAGGGAGGGGAGACAGATATTCCTCCGAAGATACCGTTTCTCTTTTTGTCCTAAAATCTGCCTTATATCATTCCCTCTTTGTACAGCAAGCGTCTCACTGCCTTTGCGGTACATTCTCCACTTACTTGGAGGTTGTGTCCTAAAAGTGTCCGCTGAGTGAACAAAGAAAAGTGTACTTTCCCCTCACGTTTGCACAAATGTGATGGATTGTTTCGCATTTTGTGCTTATCCACTCCAGACAGCCAAAGTAACAACTCTACAGATTTGAGTGTGCGTGTGCGTATAAAGTGTCTGTTCTGTGTTTGTATGACAACTCAGACTTTGACTGATTCCAGAACCTATTAGGAAGTCCAGGTTTCTGTAATCTGCCTGCCTGCCTGCCTCTTCCCTTTTAGCATTTGTATGTTTATGAAATTAAGTCATGAAGCGCTGGGATAAGCGTGACTTGTTCAGGTCCTGAGGGCAGATCCAGAAACAGCCAGCTGTTTCAACTCAAAGCTGATTCTCATCATTATCGACCCAAGACCTTCCTTGTGTTTTGGTTTATTTTGTAAAAGGAAAAAAGTTCAATGAAATCTTAAGGTAAAGAGGTAAAAATGAAACACCGGAGTAGAGTTTACATGTTGTACCACCTTGTCGTTTGCAAGTGGCTTCATCATTTCAAGTGTTAATTGTGAAAAAGAAAAGTAATTTCCATAAATGGATGCACACGTGGATGGACGGACGGTGCTTTGCGTCAGTTTGCGCTGCCTTGAAAACTCACACTTTGTCTAAAACTGACTTCTGCGTTCAGTCACAACACGCATCAACCTCTCTACCAAAAGCTATCTGCGCTGCACTTATTTCTCAGGTGCATGTAATCTCTTCTTGCATCTACTTAACACTCTTGGCTTCATTGCAATTCTTCTATTTCACTCCTTCAGCTTCTACTGTAGCACTTCCAAATCAGGTCTGTGTAACTTCCACACGCTTTCCTTGCAACCTTTAGAAATCATACCACTTCTCAGCACTTTTCCATCCAAATGTAGCAACTTTTAACGGAATTTCCAGAAAATCTGCAAAAGAAAATGCAAATTAAAGTGTGTCTCTATCCACTACCAAAATACAAATGAAACGAAATTGGCCGCATAGAGATACAACGTGGATGGCGCTAATTCTACAGTTAAACCATTAAACCATTGCATAAGATGGAGGAACAACGTAATCCGGTCAAACCGCAAACAAACTGATGCAGTAAACACAATGGAGACGCGTCATTTATGTTTGTTTCACATATTACCCTGATGAATGTCACAGTCTCCACAGTCCACACTTGTGTGCCCAGTTGCGTGAACTACCTTAAGTTGCAAACTTGAGCCTAAGTGTTCAGACTAAGGCTTTAACGGTAGGTACTGTCCTAATGCAGCACATGTGCACTTCTGTTGCTCACATCATCGTCCTTTAACACCACTTGACAGCATTATTGCCTCTTGGGTGTTCCCTTACTTCTCCAAGATAGACAACAAAGACAATACACAAGAGAATAAAATATGTTTGTGTAATATAATAGAGATTTTGAAGATCTTTAGGATACTCTCTGACAAGTGTCAAGGGGGGTTTTCCCTTTTCCGACGAATGGGCCTTGGTTTCTACTCGACGCTTCGACATTCAGCCATTGTCTTATGTTCAATGGCTGTGGGAACCTTAAGATTTATCTGAAGAAAATGGTTACGAAGGAACTTCTAGCAAGGCATAAAGGAATATTTATTTGGCTATGGGCAAACACTGGCAAAGAAAAAGGTTGCATAATATCACCATAAGGATTTCCTTAGGATGTTGTCGGGGAAAACCCTCCGAGGCCTCCTTTCAAGGCATCCTGAGATGAATTTTTAAAGGGAGCCTTAGCCTAAGTGGTTTTATGCACAGATGTTTTCGTCTGCTTGAGTTACGCTCAGGTCTCATGTTTTGTGTCCGTCATGATTTATTCGTAAAGTCTGCTTCCATTTGTCTTTGTCGAATTTAGTTTTTTGTCAGTGGATCAGCATTTTTCACATCAGCCAAGTGTGTGCAAACTTTTTGCGACAAAATTTGTCGACTGTTTTATTTTTGAATTTTCCACAGTTATGCCTAAATTGAAACTAAGCGCATTAAAACGGGCGCCCTTAAAATTCTTGTTCTTGCAATGCATCATCCCCATGCACTCTGCTTTTTCCTTTTCCATTGTCATTCCGTCAGCATGCTCTCCGGCTTTATTTCGCCTGCCCTCGCACTTCACTTGGCTCATCCTTGAATCCATGATTCATTCAGACCAAGGTGTTGAATTTTGTGACATTCCTCCCATTGCAAATATCCTTTTAATGGTGTTAAAGTACACGGCCACACTGTGAGAAAGTCAGCATTAAACAGCATATCAGCCAATTTCAGATCACATGTGTTCACAACAAGTTCACACTCTTCCTACAGACTCACGTGCATTTTATTTCAACGCAAGGAAACTCTTCTCCAATCTCCTGTCTGACACTTTCTCTTCCATGGCTGTTCCTTCTTCTGTAAACACACACACACACACGATGCACACACACGATGCACATGCAGAACAGAGATAAATATGTGCACTGTATGGAGAATGATAAAGTTTTGTGCAGAATTAAACCCCACATCGACTCGGCTGACATTAATTCCAATGATCTCTTCCCTCTCTGTACGCACACACACACACTCACACACACTCTCTCTCTCTCTCTCTCCTCATACTTAGTCAGGTGAGAGGTGGCAGAGTCAAAGAGCAGACCTTAAGCTGTCAGATTTGCAGCCTCGAATGCAAGTCGGAGGACATGATGGAGATGAACATCATGAAAAGCTAATGCCCGACAAGTCTGCGATATTACATAATAGCCGGGGGCAAGGAGAACTGGCTTATGAATGATTTAAAACCAGCAGCATATATGTCAGACCTTGGTAAAAGCCTATATGTATAACTTCATCCACAATGGTTTTAGAAATCTCTGCCATATTTATATATTCTTAAGCAAGGGCGGAGGATGGAGCTTTTGAAGGGTCCTGTCATGCTGCCTCACTCAGATTGAATAAAACAGACAGACAAAACTCCTCAGTGAATGTCAGAGCTGCATAGATGAGCCACATGTAATAATTAGGTTTGTTTTTGTATTGGTCCAAACTCCCTCTTATTAGCTGGATGTTTACCTCAAATGGCCCTTAGTGTTTTGATTGGCAGCGGCTTAAGGTAGCGTTTTTCTTTTTTCTTTCTGAAGCATCCCTACGAATTAGGCTTTGACTGAAACTAAAGGAGGAGAATCAGCAGCTTTCCCAGGCTAATCACAACCCGTAGGAATCCCCGGTGGAGGCTGTTTGCAAGAAGTCCACGTTGCCTTTTTAGTAAAGACTGTGCACCGTACAGTACTTTGCCGTTTCCCTGCCATCCCATCTTTGCCAGATAATGGTTTTAGGATCAGCCTTGTGACTGTGTTTGATGTAGAAGTATCAGGGGTAATCGAAACTTCAAAGAGATAGCTGGCTACTTTGATTCAGTGGCATCTCAATTTACTTCATTGACTTAATGCTTGTGCACGCTTTACATTTTCTCCATCACAAAGTTTTCAAACCGCTCGTTTGAAGGCCGTCTGAGGGAAAAGAGAATGAACGGAAAATGTGCTCGCACTTCTCCACAGGATTTATAGTGCATCCAAACTCATTGCAGCCCAGGGCATCAACATCAAAAAGACCACACATGCACACACACATATGTATGTATATTGTACATGCAGACACAAATTCAATATCTTCTTCTCCTCTCCTCCGCAGCTCCTAGGCATGGCCTTCTCCATGACGCTGTTCCACCACATCCACAGAACGGGGAAGAAGTACGATGCTTAGCCTTGGGGGGAGGCATCCAATGGAGAGGAGCCCCACTGCCTGATGGGATAAGACTCTGATTTGAACACCCATGCTCCCCCCCCCCCCTTCACTTTACAATTCTTTGCCCCCCCCCTTCCCAGACCTTCGGTACAGATTCCAGCTGCTCTGTTCTGCTCTCTCCTCTCACCATTCATTTTGCCAAAGAGTAACACAACTGGAAGAGAAGGGACGTCTGCTTTTGGCAAGGAAGAGAATCCCATTGGTTGTCACTCCTCTTGAGTACTTTTCATATTTTATGGTCTTTTTTTTTTTTGTGGCTTGGACTAACAATTTGCTGGAAGGAAGGACGGACTTTGAGACAATGAAGACTTTACTAATGCCCACACACTCTACTCCGTGGCAAAGAGAACATTTGAAACTACCCTCCACCTCTTGTGGAGGCTCTTTTTCCTCATGTCGATTAAAGTCAAGCCCCCTTTTCACTTGTAAATGAAACAAAGTTCCAACATGGCATGCTAGTTTTCTACTTTACTGATTGTCGTCGAAATGTCAAAACGTTTTCATTATTATTATTTTTTTTTTTCCACGTTTCTTTTGTATGTCATCGACACTCCTGTGGAATGTACGTGTGGAACAGATCAGTGCACTGAGCTCTCAGATGTGTGAGTGTGAGTGTGGGGTTGGATTTGACGTGACGCTGCTGCGGTGGAGCACAGATGTGTGGGGATGATGTTTAATGTAATCCACATTTCATATTTTCTTCATTCGGCCGTAGAGATTTAGGGTATAGTGAGCGTGATGGAGGAACGCCATGTGAGCGCGAGACCTCATCAATGGATTTATTGACACCACATTCTGCAGTATCCTCTGAATAATACATTGTAATGCACAAATCTGCCTGTCAACACACACACACACACACACACACACTGCTACTTGTACTGCCACACAGCCGCGGTATTCCCATTCCCTATGAGACAATACAAATGGTGTAAAATGGCTGTTTATTAGGGCTCCACCAGGACTGTCAAGTGTATAGATCTTGGTGATGTAGTTTCCCCTTCGAGAATACAGACTGAAATGTGTGTGTGTGGCTTTGTGGGTGCGTTTTATCACATTGTCCAAGCTGCTGGGGGAAAATAAACGTAGCACATAGAAACACAGAGCAAAGCAAGGGCATGAGGGGCAAAAACAGAGCAGACACGTTGTCTCCCTGCTACCATCAATTGCGTTAGCGCAGGCGGCTAGAGACCTTCTCTTCTATATTCTTGAGATCTCATTTATTTGCTCTGCCCTCCTCGCTCTCCCTCTCTCTGGCTGTCAACTCCCCCACTGCCTCCATTTTTCTTTTTTTCACCCCAATTTTCTTCCCACATGTCAATCTGCTGACATTCCTGCTCATCACACAGTTTCTCTAGTTCGCAACTTCCCCAATTCTACGTGAGCTTCCTTTCCCCTGCAGCCACTGTTGAGGGGTTGGGGGGAGTGTAGGAGGATCAAAGCTGAGACAGATAGGTATGGCAACATGCCCTATATGTCTGTTTACGGCTGATTCGCAGCAGGAGGCCTGAGCATCAGCCTGCTTGGAAATAACTTAAAGGAAATGCTACCAGTGTGTCCGCTCTCGATGGCAACAATTCTGTGAGCATGTGAGAGGCGCGGGTGCGGAAAGACTTATTGTGTAAAGGATCGTTTCAGTTTTCAGGCCGTCATTTGGCAAGAAGCAAGCAGTCAAACGGGTTGCGAACATTTGAACCAGAACCGGCGACCACTTTATTCAGAAAACGGAGAGTGAGGGCTCAGCACGTCTACGGCAACAGGTCAAAGTTGAACGGGAAAGTCAGCCGGTGAACTGCGATGGATGTTTTCAACGGACAGTTTAAGTTATAATTTCACCTTTTGTTTTCCCTTCCAAATCAGTCGGGCTAATCTGGGCCTCGCGGACGCCGTTCTGACTTGTCGCAGTAGCAAATGCACAGGTGTAAATGATGAAATGAACGACGGCTGAATTCCATTGGGCTGCTTCGATTTCAGGTTCCTGGCATTGCTCACAGTCACTCGCTGGGACACTGGAATACAACGGATCCCTCGTTATTGTTATTTGTAACACCTGTGCTTTTCCTGCAATGCCGAATCGTTGGGTGTTATGTTGCCTTCGGTCAGCAGCGGCTTGTGTATCTGACGTGACAATGTCATTGTCACACCGACACGGTTGCGAGGAGCTGTTTGCGTCCTTCGCAAAGTCCCGGCTGATTAAACCCAAAACCATTGTGGGAATTTTGAAAGGGAATATGTGGTGCATACATTTTACACTTTCGGATACTGAAAATGCAGGACAGTAAATGTATTGCATTATATAGCAAACGTATAGCAAATGTGTCTGTTTTCAGACACAGTTTTTTTTTTTTTTTCTGGCTCCGGACGTCCCCCTCGCTCTGATTGGCTCCTGCGTTCCTCCAACGAACAAAGACTTTTTCAATTGGTCAGAAAAGTCTGAGATGTTGACAGCCATTGACCAGGCTATGTGTTTCTTGTCCCATCAGACTTCCCAGATCTCTGCAAAGAACAGGCAGTACTCTTACTGACAGAAAAGATTCAAAATGACAAAAACAAGACCAAGTTGTACTAAACTGGAATCATCAGAAGGCTGGTGATCATTTGTTCGCTGCTGTTGGAAACCGAGTAGAGAAATCATTGGGACCAGAAGTGGCTGCGTTCTAAATTGAATCCAAGGTAATCAGCAAACTGAGAGGAGATTTTGATGCTTTGGTTTAAGCCTCGGAACTCAGACACTGTGCATCGCTGCTACACGAGCTAACTAAGTGACACAGCATTACCCACCAATATTCATTCATTATTCATTCATCCAGTCTAGCAGCCTGTTCGCCTCAAGAGTATCACCTGAAGTCATTCTTAACAGGTTTTTTTAATTTTTTTTTATTCGTTTGATAATTGCTTAATGTGAGAGACACAGTTTTACGAAGAGGTTCGTGCGTCATGAAGCAACATATTTGCGGCGTTATGTGCAGCGACCCTGCTGGCTCTGATTCACTGCCTGCCCCCATATGCTTCGCCTCTTCTTGTTGTGTCCACCGGGGGAACATGACAGCTGCTGATGTACAGCGCAGGCACGAGTGGTCACATCTCCTCTGCTTGGCTGCCTCCACAAACTCTCTACACATCCCTTATTTACTGCCTCGCTCTGCAGACACCCGGCACTACATATACAGTGGCTGGCAGCACTGACACTGTGGAAATACAGCTGTGCTCTTTAGACGCCTGGAAGCAGCTGCATGCTGCACCCTGTAGGGGGTTACAGGAAAAGTAGCTGTACCTAGTTCTGTGAATCAGACTGCATTGTAACCCTCCCTAACCTAACTGCAGGGCGAGGAGTCCAGAAAAAACACAAGATCAATATATTGTCGTGGTGCTTAAAAAAGCGTTTAAACCCAGGTGTCAAAGAAAATGTGGGAATAAAAAATTGTGGGATGAAACAAATCTAGTGTCTCCAACTCTGACGTCATACTTCACAGAGCCAGCCTGTAATTCTTTCCTCTGACTGCGCTGACATTCTGACATTTTCTCCTCCGTGTGAACTGAGCTCCCTTTCAGCTCTGCCGCTGTCAACTAGATTTCATGGGGGTTTTTTTTGTCAGAGAAAATGTTCCTTCGTGTTTTTAAGAGTGCAGGGATGAATGCGGTTTTAACAAAAGCTGTTTAATGATGTTATTTTTTTGTACATTGGTCGTCGCTGTTTTAATGTTTGTTTTTATACGATATACTGTTGATTTTCCTGTTGTAGGCCGTTTTAATTGGCTTTTATTATTCTTTTCTTTTTTTTTTTTTTTTCTTCATTCATGACAGAGGTTCGTTGTCGCTAATTGTGAGAACATGACACCATTAAGCATTTGTTTCTTAGAGGATTAGCCTTTGCGATGTTCCTCTACAAGGGGCTAAACAAACGCCTTTGTCTTAACATCGCTACAGGCAATTGGAGCAATTAAGTCAGAATTGATAGAGAGGGGAAATTTGGCATTTAGTATCGGGTGTGAGGCCCACAAAAGACGTACTGCACGCATGTCGCCGGGCTTCTCTGTATTAAGACCTAGTTTCATTAAATTAAGACGTGCTGGTATAATCTGCAGTACGTCTTTTAAAACTGCCAGTGTAAGACACATTTTGTATTTTTTAGAGCATGATATATAAAATGACACTGTACAACACAGAGCCCATGTCACTACAGTATATCAGCCCTGTACATTAGCCCCGGATGTAAATATGCTCATTTTACAACTGATGTAACTTACTGTTATACTTTAACTCTGCCACTTGTAATCACATTTACAGTTAAATTGCTATTGTGAATTGCCTAACAGCCCATGCTCTTTTGTGCTCATTTACAGACATATCTTCCACCCGTATGTTATCCATTCTCATATTTCATAGTTTTTCTGCCTCTGTCAAGTGCAGGAGCAGTGTCATTTTAATGTCAATTTGTGTTTCTGTCTGTATGGTTTTCATATTTTATTTGCATCTTATAGTCGAGACGTTTTTTTCGTCGTTTTTTTTTTTTTTTTTGGGTTTTGGAAGGAGTATAAAGTATTCCCTCTTATCCTCGGAAGCACTCCCAGTAAGCCACAGAGCTGGTAAAGGAAGAATGCACAAGCAGTAATTGGGTTGTGTCTGCTGTGAAGAATTTTGAGACATAGAAAAACTTTTCTTTTTTTTTTTTTTTTTTTTGCCACTTCGACATATTATTTCTGTAAACTCCTCTTAATCCTTACCCCTGTGCTACAGCTGAATATCTGAGCAGTGGTAATGTATGCTCTGGAAATGGTGTGTTTGATGTTGTGTTCTGCTGGGTGGCACTATCTGATACCTGCCAGCCTTGTCCTGTGAATATCTATACTAGGTGGTGCACTACCTTCTCTCTTTATTCTCTAAATCAACTATTTTTTAAATAAAGGAAAGAGTGTCACAAAATCCCACGATACCGTACGCTCATTGCCTTTCATGTTTAATGACTCGATGCTTCTGATGTGTTCCCTTTTTATGTCACTGTCAATTATTTAGGCAGCATTTAAACAGTGTTTGATGAATTTTTTGGGGGGTTGGAAGACAGGACTTGGCATGAAGAGCAAAGTGAAGCGGTGTCACAGCAAATCCCACAGTGTATTAAATAAAAGACCGTGGCATTGCGCCTTAAAATGGCCTCTTTTTTAAAAGAATAACAACACCGTAGGGACTGTTGTCCTGAAGACGCTGAGATGAGCTAAAGTTCAGTCAGCCAGTCGAAGCGGAGAGTTTTTTTTAAAGAACAAAAGGGAGATGATGAAAGTGAGAACCATCGAATTTGTCTCTACAGCATGGAGTAAGCGGCAGAGTATTTTTGTACGGAGCTTTATCCCTTTTTTTAACCTAATTGTTATCAGGCCCATGTGTGATAGTGAAAGGAGTTTATTGTGCCATTCCATCCTGGCTTTTTGTTTTAAATCACTGTTCCTTCTATGCAAAAAATATGACCTATTTTAGCCTTTGTACAGATTATTTTGTATGAGTAACATGTACTGAAATAAAGTTAACAGAATCAACCGTGGATACTTTTTTTTCCCTAATTTTTATTACAGCATTTCACCCCCCCCCCCCCTCCTCTCATCCTAAACAGAAGTCATTACATTAACCTGAATTGGGAAGGCTTTCATTTTGATGAGACAGTTTAGTTTGTCCCCACACAGCATTATTCAGCGTGTTAACCTGCAGTGGAGCTGATCTTTGCAGGTTGTTTCTGCTGCTATCTGTTCTCAATCTGTCATGTTTCCCAGAGTAAACTATCTTTTTCAGCTGCACGGCAGCGAGTCTTTGTCATGCTGTTTGACATAACTTCAAATGGAGAAACAGCTAGCAGTGGCTTAGCTTAGCTTAGTATGAAAACTGGAAACGGCTAACCTGGCTCTGTCCAAACATAACAAAATCCACCAAACTTGTTTTATTTTTTGTTTAATCTGTGCAAAAACGGAAGTGTAAAACACGCCAGTATGTGATTCATGTGCCAGACTTTTTTCTTCTATTTTTTTTTACTCTATAACATGAGCTTGATAATGGTGCTGTTTATGGGCCATTCATAAAGGGCTCCAACGTTGACACATAAAGAGAGATGGAGGAAAGCCAGGACTGATTATATGAACTGCAGAGCTAACAAACTGCTAAACAAAGACATGTTTAGCACAACTGGAATTTATGCAGCGTGCTCTACTTTACACACCTGCAAAAATGGTGCTTTCAATCTTCTATATACTTCCCCTAAAAAACAAAAAAAACTTCCCCCCTTTTCTACAGATTTTAAATGATATAGATTTTGCCAGGAAAACACTTTGTTTTAGGTCCCCCCATCCAGCATGTACATTATATATATATATATATATATATACAACATATTTAAATGTGGCAGACTAAATTTAAGACATATAGAGTCAAAGCAAGAACAAATATCTCCATCATAGAGGTCTTTGAATCAAACAATCTGCTCCTGAGAATAAAGGTGCAGCACAAAATGGAGGGAGTAAATAATAATAAATTGTATAAATAAATTGTTATTGCTAATAGGCCCCAGACTCGGCACTGAAAAAAAAACGTAAAATGACGACAGAACTCTATTCATATCTATAAAATGGACAGCACCAGAGGGTTTGAGGCGTTACGGAGGGGAGATAGAGGGAAAGGGAACAGTGCATACAGGGAGGATGAATGGCATGATAGCGTCTCGAGGCTTCACCTGTTAGTCTCAGGGGTATTTAACTAGTAAATAGGGTTTTTTGCATGTTGGCAGCCCGGTAATAGTGCATAACATTAGGAATTGCGAGACCGCCACAGTTCATTGGTCTCTATAAAATCGCTTTACTGATTCTATGAACACCCCACCCCCACACAAACACACACAAATAAACTCGGTGATTGCCTGATACAGTGTGAAATAAGACTTCTGCCATCTGGGCCCAGGGCGCCTTACTGCTCTGCATAGACTTAATAGCCTCTATAATCTCGCCTAATTGCAAAGGCCTGTTCAGCTCACTGGCCAACCCTGGATCAATAGTTGGGAACTCTAAATCATTAACAAAATTGTGCATACCGAGGTGGTGTATAAGGTCTTGAAGACCTTGTTAGTATTTTAGGGGTCGGAAACCAGACAGTTTGACCCGTTCCTAATCTGAGGCATCAACCGAGAAGCTGCTTGGCGCTTGAGTTTATGAGCCTGTGATCGACTATTCTTGTCTCCACGTTCATGTGATAAACCACAGGAGTGCAGAAGCAAGCGCTCCGCCGTTTTGGTGGATAATAAGTTTAATTCAGACTGTAGATCTAATCTATTTTTACACAGCGCTGGAGAAGGGTCTCTAGCATATTGTGCAGCTTGAGAATAGAGTTGGTGGGATCTTGCAACCGCATTTTTCTGATTGCTATTCTTGTGCGTTGTATAAGAAATCATTTTGCCACTTAGGAACAACTTTTAAAGGAAAAATCCCAGTTTAAACCACCCACACAAAATAAGATGATGCGTATTCAGGTTAGTGAAAGAGGTCAAATTGACGTCAACCCAATTGGGAGCATAAGCATTTACAAAAAGAACTGGGGTCTGGTATAAAGTACCTGTCACAATTATACATCTGCTCAGCAATAATGTTTGAGAGTGTGAATTAAATCCCTTTGTTCACCTCTAGTGCTACCTCTGGCTCAAGTATTGCATTTAGAATGAAACACCTGACTGATTCAAGGTTCGTGTGGTTATTCTGATCTGCTGTTTTCAAGTGGGTTTCCTCTAGGGACATAATATCAGCCTTCAAGTTTTTCCAGGTGAGTAAAAATCTTGGAGCGTTCGACTGGACCAATCATGGATTTAACATTTCACGAAATGAGTCAAAGTCTATTGTAGATGAGAAGGTTGATGCCACTCTCTTGTTTGTAAACTTGGAGTTACAGTCGGCGGGCAAAAACTTGCGTAAAAACATTAAAAAGCAACGTAAAAAGCTGCTGACATTAGATCCATATTTACTGTATAGACATCACAGCACTATCAATCCCATCATCCAACAAAATGCACCATATATATATGTATATATATATATATATCCTTTTTATTATACATATATATGATGCCAAGTGGATTGCTGCCAAACCAAATTCCATTGTGTTTAACAAGCCATTACAATAAAGCATCTTATCTTACCTTATGTATAAATTGAACTGTTTCCCATTAAACAATACAAAAGCTAAAGCGAAATGTTGCATCATTAGTAAGGGCAAACTCTTCCCAATTAATTGTCTGTGGGACTAAAACAGATATAAAATTAAAAAAAAGTGAAATAAAAGAATGAAATAAAAAAGAGATGAATCTCATTAAGTCTTCATGTAGCTCTGGCTAGGTGCAGAGGTACCTAAGGGACCTTATGTCCTTCTGTCACTCCACAGGACACACTTCATCTAATGGTTTAAAAAAAAACTTTGTAATTAAGTATTCACTGCAGTATTCCTATTTCCAAGGACAGTTCAGATTAGATTTCTGAGTTATGAAGCTAGAGTTAGAAGAGTGCCAGAAGTTAATTCTTTACACATTCATTAGCATTATAGCGTGATATATTTTATTTCTGTTCTCTACCCTCAGATAATCTCTCGTCAGTTTGACGGATGATCCGTTGATCACAAGTTTTACGTCAATATCTCATTCCAGAATAGGTGGCCGGACATTTTTTGCTCCTTGATTCATTTAAGTAATATTTGGTAGAAATTCAGCAGATTTGTTCTCGAGCATAAACGGACACAGCGCAGCGGAAACATCAGAACAAACCTAATTTTGTTTAACTACGTTAGATGTTCTTCCTCTCAAAGATGCCATTGTCCAGCCTTCGTCAACAGCTATTAGACTCTAGTCTTTGCAGGAGAGCATCTGACTTAGATGTGGAAAAATTGTAAACTAGAACACAAGCCTTTCCGAAGATATTATATTAATATTGAAACACATGGGAAATATGCTTGCAGGCATATTATACAGCATCTAGGAACTTTGAAGTAACAGAGAAAGACAGCACAGCAACACAGAGAGTTCCTGGAGTTGAAAGAAATTCTACAATCCAGCAGCAGGCTGACAATACTCCAAAGCTCGTAAACCATTCAGCTGCAGTCAGCCAGAGATATTTTTTGTGTAATCTGACTCGCTGGCCTACACAGTTCTGGGCCCTACCAGCATGGCCGGGCATCACAGTCCCATGCCCCCTTTTTTTAGCCAGCCTGACACCCCCACAGCCGGCAAACGACCCCCTCCCCACAGATTCACATGGCGGCTGAGTATCTGCGGGGTGGGGCTCGGTCCGAGGACTGTTTAAGTAAAACCTACTTTAGCTCTCCATGACTGTAAAAACAGCAACAAATAATGGACAGGAAACAGAATCTGAACCGAGCCGAGACGTTCTCCTTCGTCAACCCCTGGATCAGATATTTTCTCTTCTTCTTCAGCTTCTTATTTTGGGTGAGTAGAGTTGCACTGTTGAAGGATTACTACCGACAAAAACATAGCTGTTATGGTGTCCCAGGGCGCCCATATATCCTTAATATTCTGAGCATACAAATTACCAGCTATCAAAGTTGAAGCCTTCCAAAAAAAGGCAGATCTGGAAGAAAAAGGAGGCCAAGCTAAAGAAAAAAGTGAATAATAAATGCACAAATATAATTCAGATTATTCAGATTCAGTGCAAACAGCAGGAGCACCCCGCCACCCCGCTGTTACCTATTTTAAGTTTACTACAGTTATATATGGACACGGAGCTCGCTCACACATTACTGTAGCAAATGGTGAGTGGTGCATTCTTATCAAATCAGTTGAGCACTGACTCACGCTGAACTACAAAACACCTGGCAACTGTGTTAGCCTGCTGCTAGTCTGTGTTTCAAGAATGTTTCTGTGTATTTCTGTTGCGTACTGACACTTGAAGGCCGTAGTTAAATATATGATCACACAAATTCTGATTGTATACAGCACTGTATATTGTGTGCCCAGGGGGTACTTTTGCAGTTGGGAGGGCGGGGGGTATGTGGAGGGATTGTGGAGTAACTAAACTCATTTTCGAAAAAAAAGGCCTGAAAAAAGTAAATGTATATTATGTCCAAAAACGTCATAAAGAGACATAGTGTTGTATGTAAGACCAAAGTCAAAAGAGTTCACAGTATAGTATGTCACAAGGAAAGTCATAAACATCTCATAGTAGAGTGTGTCATAAAATAAAGTCATAAAAAGTCACAAAAACATTGTTTAGTATTCCATGAAAAAGTCATTAAATATGTCATAACAAATCTCATAATATAGTATGATATTAAAATATCATAAAATGTATAGAAACGTATGTCATAAAAAGGTTATATTATAGCATGTCAAAATATTTTATAAAAAGACGTAGTACAGTAAATCACAAAAATGTCATAGTATGGTATGATATCAAAATATCATTAAATGCATAGTAACATGTGTCATAAAAAAGTCAGTTTAGCACATCAAAATATTTTATAAAAAGACATAGTGTACTGTTACAAGAGATAAGAGTTGTGTAAAAACGGTAATAGATAAAAGGTTATTATTTTAAAATGTTTATCCATTACTTTGAGCTAAAAATGTATAGTTAGCTTAAAGTAACGTATAAAGCATTAAAATAAATAGCTAAACGTCTTAGATAAATGGTTGGCGAGGAGTAATTGATAAAAGTTTCTTAATTCTTAATCTTTATCCATTACTTTTAGTCAACAATTATTGGCTCATATTAATAGTCAGCTAAAAGTCATGGATGGTTGAAGCACAAAACTTCTGCCAGTAGAAGAGGTAGAAGTGCGAATGCAACCAAACCAACCTAAACGTTGTCAGTTTAATTGTTATTATTGTATCCACAATAAACACATTTTTATATAATGAATAGCGTTAAATTACTTCCCGTTTAAACACCGACTCAAACGAAAACATTTGGAATATGATGGCTGGAAGGTTCATGTGTCAGAACTGTGCAGTACATCAGATACACCAATGAGCACGAAGCGTAAAATCATACACGCTCCACTGCTGGTTGTTAGTGTAACTTAGAGGCCGCGAGACACATGTAAAGGAGACACTTTGCTGTAGCCATTAACCCATCCATCAGAAGTTGCTTACACACACACACACACACACATTTAAGACTCCCTCTGACTCCCTCGCTTCCCTACTGTTGTGGAAATGTATCATATAGTCTTATAGTTATATTTAGTTTCTGGACATGTGTGTTACCTGCAGCTCTACTGTATAAATGACTTGTGTTTCTGTCCTGGTTGGTGCAGGTTATCCGTCCTTTCAATGAAAACGAATAACTCTGTTGTAACAATTCAAACTCTTCATTAAATAACAGCAAAGCTCTAACTTCTATATTTGTTCATTTCTTACCCGAAGGGGATTCATTTTTGAATTACCACCGCACCTACTACATTACTACTGTGAGCACACGGATCACATCTGTAGCTGTACAGAGTCCCTACACCTCCGTCATATCCCTGTTCATCCTATCCCACATAAACCCAGCGAGGGGGCAAACACTGTACCCCACTCATACTGTGTTTAGAGCCAATCAGCAGTAAACTGCAGCACTAAGCAGCCACACAGTCCAGCCCGTGTTGACTTTGTTTATCAGACACGGGCTCAGAAGTGAACACTGCAGCCCTAATCCATCAGGTCTTTGTCCCCGCGTCCCCACGGCTCAGTTCAGCTGGCTTTCACCTCCACACACAATCCGCCGGGAGAAGCACGATTCATCCCTTTGAAAAGCCTGAAAACAGAGCTGGAATACAATCACTGTGTGTGTGTTTGTGTGTGTTTGTGTGTCTCTCCAGTTACAAAATGCACGCTGCCACCCGTATTCACATAAGCACACACATTGGCAAACTGACAAATGGAGCTGCAGGTGCACACACTCCTACACAACAGAGAATATCATTAAAGAAACAAACACTGTGCTTTCAAAGACCTTTAAAAAAAAAAAAAAAAACACAGCAGTTCCAAAGAACATGTGCGTCATCGAACTCTTGTGTTTTGTCAGCTATTGTCTTGTCAAGTCAGATTATTGATACAAAAATGTGAGGGAGATAAAACATACCAGAGTAACAATTTACTTCTCCAAGAAGACATGAGCAATTGGGTTGTACGGGAAAGGCCGCTATATGAAAATTGCACTTCTTCATAGCAAATGATGCAAGGGACCATGGATCCTCATGACCTCCAAAGATCCAATATAGGCTTTTCACACGGAAACAAAACAAATCCATGTTTGTACAGGCTGAAGAAAAAAAAAGGCATTCTGCCTACAAACAGGCACACATACACAATTAGTAATCAGGAGACTGATTGTGAATCTGGAGGCTGGCGATGAAAGCCGAGCATGCAGATTGTTAGCCAAGGTGAGAACAACAATCAAGGAAAGGAGGGAAATTAGTGTTGACAATGCAATCAACAGGAAGTTCTAATTCCACCTACTTTATACCCTCTTCGCGGTTTTATTGTGTAACTTCTGTCTCAGCAGCTTTACAACAAGTTCTCAAGCAACACCACTACTTTACAGCGCGCACGCACACACGCACACGCACACACCCTGAGTGCTGTCACTGCTTTTAGACCTCATTAAAAAGAGGTATTCTCTCCGTCATCCAATGCATGCACGTTGTGGGCTGCCGACGTCTCTTTTGTGTTTAATATTTCATACAGTAGGAGCTTTTTTTTGCTACTGTAATGTTTTCCGCTGTCTTTCTACAAAAGCACAGAGCAAGTCTCCAGCGGCTCGACACCCTGAACGCCTCATGCACACGCCATCTCTCGTTCACCTTCTCCGATTTTTCCTCTCCCGTCTATGGGTCTCTGCTGTTTTGAGTTCATGACACGTCAGAGAGAAAATAATTATCTGTTGTCCATCTACATCAAAATTGAAGCTCGGATGGATAATAGCCATGATTTTCTAACCAAGGTCAACTTCTACTACAGGGAGATTCATGAAGAAATATCTTCTCTCGTGTAAAAAACTGGGGAAAGAAGTTTAAAATTCTGAAGGTGGACCCAATTTGTCGGAAAAACGAATTCTCCACCGTCTGTGTTCCACATTTACAGCCTCCAAATTAAGATGATTAAACCCGAGCGTCATATGTTTTGTTATTTTTTTCCCTCTGACATCCATCTGTCTGTTTACCGTTAACACATCAACTGTTGACACGGTTACAGGTGCTCTGCACACTCGGCACCTTAGGAAAGGCTCATCGTCGCTAATCCATTCCATTCTGTTCCACGGTGCAAATAAAGTCTGTTCAAAACAAAGCCAGCTCACTAGAAGCAACATATTTTCGAGGTTTTTATTTGGAAAAAGCAGCCAAATTCCCATCCAAACTTTTCTGGGAATAGTGCGAGATTGTGTGAATTATGCGTATTCCTTTTCTTGTTGAGTTAGAGGAGAAGATTGATACCGTCACGTGTAGGCTAAATTTGAATTAAAGCCAGTAAACTGTTAGCTTACGTTAGCATAAAGTCGCAGGGGGAATAGACAAAACATGTTAAAGGAGCTTTAGCGGAGACAGAGCCAGAGGCTCGCTGTTTCCCCCTGCGCCTTTATGCTAACTTAAGCTGTCAGATATGACAGTGGATTTATCTTCTCACCTAACTCTCTGCGAGAAAGGGAATGTGCGTATTTCCCCAAAAACATTCTAAATATTTATCTAATCAGGCCGAACCCTCGGCCATGAACAGGTTTGTTTTTTCATCATCATAACAAGTGATTGCAGCATTTGCAGCCAATTTGGACCAGATATTTGCTAAAGCAAAACGTGAAGCACATTGAATTTACCATTTGATTCAAGTCTTTTTGTGGGTTTTTTTCCCCCCCTTCTCTTAGGTTTTCTCCTTGTTAATTGTTGCCATCGGGGTGTATGCTAAAGTCCAGAAAGCCACAGGTACGTACGTGATTTTCCACACATACATTGTGTATTATCCTGTGTTTGAGGCATAGAAAGTGATTATTTTTGTCCATTTATTTCCTGTGATGAACGGCTCCTCCTGGTGGGAGATGGTGGCCTCTTAAGTGAACACCTGTTGAGCCACCCACAACACAGAGCGATCGTTTGTCATGTTTAGTGGGTCGGAAAGTTTTGTCTTTATCCTTATTTTACCTCTTGTCATTGTTTTCGCATTTCATTTGTTATATGCAGATGGACGGCAAAAAGGATTAACCTGGGCTCATCCCACTGATTACGCAGCTGCACCATGTATAATCCACAACGGATCATTGATATTTTAAGAGAATGAAGGAAGCCATGGGGAAACAAAAAAAAAAAAAAAAAAAAAAAAAAAAGGGTGTGGAGGAAGGGAATGAATTCGAATAAATGTTAGAAAAATAGAAAATAAAAGCAGGGAGGAAAATAAACAAGGTAGGAAAAAGGACTGATATCTAAACAGGGGCTGTTCCTGTCTTTCTGCCAGACACGGTGCGGGACACGTTCCTGATCGACCCGGCTGTCATCCTAATTGTGGTGGGGGTGGTCATGTTCTTCATCACTTTCTGTGGTTGCATCGGAGCCCTCCGAGAGAACATTCGCCTCCTCAAGACAGTAATAAACATAGCAGACACATTACTAATACTGGCGCTGTGCTTTGCTTCCGATACGCTAGCTCAAATTACATTTAATCCAAAGCCAAGTCTTACATCTCATGTGTAACAACAAATCTGACAGTTATGATTCCGTCTTAGTCAGACTGTGTTTTTAATGTTTGCATCCTTTCTTATTCTAGTTCTCCTTCAGCTTGACATTGGTCTTCCTCACCCAGCTGGCCATAGCAATTCTGGGCTTCTTCTATTCTGATCAGGTACACGTCTCTATACTGACAATTCTGTGCACTAAATTAGTTATTTTTTAATATAAAGTCAATATAAAAGGTCACATTTGGTCTCCGGTTGTCTTCCACAGTGACATCTCTATCAAACACGAATGCCCCTGAGCTCCATTGATTTAGTTTATTCTTTTTGGAAGTTCAGTGTATGAAACTTAACAAGGCATAGCATCTGAACCCACAGGGGGAATGTCTTGTCGATGTTTGAGCCACACAGCATACACAGAAAGAAAAAACCCATATACACCAGTACTACAGTGGAAATCAGTGTTTGTGTCACTGCCTATAAGCCCTGAAAATGTGTTTCTCAGGTTTGTTTTGTAGACTGCCAGAAAAGAGAGGAAAGCGTCCCAATTTTCTCTGGATGCGCTAACTTAAACTGACTTGACTGGAAAATACTTTAAGTATAATTCAACTTTACTTGGGTCTTAATTTTCAATCTTCTAACAATATTGCTATGTACTTCATATACTCTGGCCCGTTTCTATTTTTAGTTGGGTGGAAGGCCTTAAGGTTTTTGTTATTCTTTTTTCTCCCCTTTCTCTTTCCTGTATGTGTATTTTGCATGCAAAAATGTAATGCTTAAAGAAAATGAAGTGGCTTCTCACGGGCCACAAAACAATTCAATCGAAGATGATGGAGAGGCAGCTACTGAAATACAGGATGTTAGAAACCAAAAGATAAAAAAGACTTTTAGTTTGAGTCCTGAAGTTTAATTTGCAGCAAAATTCTTAAGATTGACGTACGGTAGCATAAAACGGTAGTGTGTTGATTTATTCTCGACACTAACTGTATAAATAGTCCACTATAGAGATTTATATATAGTGCATACTGTATGCAATTGGTATGTATTTTGGAACACAAAAAGCTAAATATTGAATTCTCTGATTGTTTCATCTAAATGAGTTTTAGACGCCTCAAGAGGTACAATTATACAGTATTTAACAAGAAAAAAAAACTGGTTTAGAGATTCTAAAGAATAAATATAAAAGTGTGGGAGATTCATTTTTTCCATCCGTTTAGGAAATAAGCTTTTTGTAACCCCTTGTGTGGTTTGGGTACCCGTGTCTGAGAACAGAGAATCCACTCAATGAATGTATGCGCATTCCTGTGTATCCGTATAGCCATATACGACCCCAGTGATTGATTTGGAGGCTACAGAGAAGAGAAGGATCTCCCCTCTAACATCCACTTATCTCCTGCAGTAACATCCCATTAGGGCTCCACTGAGAATAAAAACACAACAGCTAGCGGTGGCAACGTTCCCTGACATCAGTGTGTGGCGAGGTGCCTGGTGCCTGATGATACCTCTCGTCTCCCTTGTGTTCTCTGTCAGCGCTCGGACTGCCTGCTGCTAAACAGAGCAGTTTAACAACCCTCCCAGCATCCTTGCTCGCTAAATGATTCAAATGGTTCTGCACTTCAAAGTGGAACCAAATGTTCCATTTCATCAGATCCCTTGAAGGAGACTTTGCCACTAATGACATGGGGAGGTTTGACGGTGGGCTCCGAGGCCCACGATCCTGCTGTACTACGTGGAAAGACAGAAGAAGATGGGAGGGCAGGGTGAGGGGGGGGGGGGAGCGCTAGATAAATCCTTAGAATTTAGTAAAACTACTACTACTCCAGGATTAAGATTTTGGGCTATTTTGATACAGCTCAAAGTATTTATCAACATAACCTGTTCAAACGCCGGCTTTAATAAGAACAATTCAGAGAGCCTTCAGCAAGCTGCTCTCAGAAGTTCATTTCAAGCTTAATGAAATTTTAAAGTTCAGCGGATCATTAGCATACAGTGCTCCGATTAGCATATATTACATCTGAACTCAGTCTGTGTAGCCATGGCCCTCCTTGTTTTCAGAATTTGAAAGGATGGAGATTTGCATTTAATACATGTTCTAACACTAAAACTATAATAATTTTTAAAAAAAAGGAATATCATGGACAATGAAAGCTAACAAAATAAAGTCGCACGCAATTTTAATGTCTGAAATCAACCTCTTCTAGTTTGAAAACCTCAATTTAGATCATTCAAACAAATCAATGCATTTCATTTATATTTCATCTGGGTTTTGTTTATTCAGCTCAAGTGGAGCCGGCGAAAAAATTAACACATTCTAAATTACAAATGGGAAACTTCAAGCAATTATGTACTGCAGCTGAATTAGCGTAAAATCTGCGTGCGCGCTCTATTTAGTATGCATCGTTTACATTAATCTCATAGGCACGAATGAGTTTATTAGACATTAAACTGCACTCCTGCAGCCATCACATTGCAGCAGTTCCTGCTCCGCTGCCGTCATGTCAAGATACATCCCACAGGATGCACATATAATGCAAACAAGAGGAGGATTTGTGTCCCCCTCAGACATCTATTATTATCATTATTATTTATGTTTATTTTGACTCTGGCAGATACATGAGCATTGAATATTCAATGATGAGACTAATGCTTCATTTCATAGCGGTTATAGTCCTAAAGCTAATTTGTAGCTTATGTCCATTGGTGGCCTTTTATTATACATTTGCAGTACAGTGCATCATAAATACTGTATGTGCAATTTACAATAAAGATATATCGAATCCAAAGAAAAGCCACCGGATTAACCTCAAATGCATGCCCGATCACACTCGAGAAATGGTGTTAACTTGATCCCAGATATGATCCATTTCGAGTTATGCGAGGATTTCAGCAGCGTCTGTCTGAAGGAGGGTTCACAAAAAGGCACTTTGCAATCCTCCAAGTAATTAACTGAGCCACAAAACCTGAGCCGTCACTGAGCACCTTAGGAGCCTCGTTACACAGACATTTGTAGATAAATTCACCAACAGCAATTTGAATTATGTTATTAAAACAATTTCATTTCTTTAGTACACGGCAATGCTGATATTAACGCTATAATTCTGTTTCAACTCCCACATGTTCCCTCTCTTAGACTCGGGATGCTTTGGGAAAGTTTGTGAAGAAAGCCATCGTGCACTACAGGGATGACCTGGATCTGCAGAATCTGATGGATTACATCCAGAAAGAGGTGCGCCGGCCAATTCTACTTAGCTATCGTGGCTGTGCTGGTGTCTGTAGCCATCCACATCACATACACACATGTCTTTGATCACAGCCAGTGGTTTATTGAATACGTTTCAGCACTAAGCCAGGAAACCACAACCAGAGACCACAGAGCTGCAAGTTTGTTATTTTGGCCTTGGTGTGGGATTTCCACATGAGCGGCTACATGTTACATACAGTTCCTGTACTCTGCGGGTCTCCTCGTGTGATATTCCTCTTCCATCTGCACACACTGGCACACTTTGTGAGCCTGGGTTTTCCCATGGGAGACGCCCAGACTGGCAGGATGTATAGTTTAGAAACAGACCACGTTTCTAAATATAAACCTGTGCTGTGCCCTCTCTGTTTTCCACTCAGTTCAAGTGTTGTGGGTGGAACAGCTACACAGACTGGTCTTGGAACCTGTACTTTAATTGTACACATGAGAACCCGAGCTCCGAGCGCTGCGCTGTGCCTTACTCCTGCTGCACTCCTGTTCCTGGAGAGGTGCGTGCTTCCCTGCGTGGTCTCATGACATACACTGTGTGGCCAAAGCCTTTACGGAAAACTGCTAACGGTAAAGTAATTTAAAGCGTTAAAAACATTGCTTCAAAGACGACTTGAGGTTGAATGCCAGTTACTGTAGCAGATTTTGTTAGCTATAAAAAAGGACAGGTTTCAGAGTAATGTGAAGCTACTAATGAGTTCCAAGGTGCTCGGTGTAAGAATGTATAGGTCACCAAGGACACACTGTGTGTAAAAGTTTCACACTTAGGTTCTGGACCGGCACAGTTCAACCTTTACCACTTACAGGCACGAAATTTGCCACTTACGAACAAGACAAGTATAAAAAAAAAAGCAGTTTAGAACTGTGGTTACTGGCCAAATCTTTCTCTGCGAGTAACGAGTGAGATGTTAAGACGCTATGAAAGAGAACTGCAAAATGTAGATATGCTGCTGTTCTAACGAGATGTTTTAAGTTGACTTAGAGACGACTCTTAAATCTTAATCTAAAATAAAAAAGTGAACCGTTCCTCGCAACCCTCCTGTGTCAAATGAAAATGACAGCAGCTGGCTGGGGACAGATGCGTCACTCACTACTGATTGGTGTGGGCAAAACAAAATGACCTCGACTCCCAAGAGCGCCAACACGAACTCTGTGTGAGGCTGAATGAACAAAGTGAAATGAAATGGCAACGTCAATTTCCTGATTATCAGGCTTATCGAGCGTCACACCAGGAGTTGGCGCTGCAACTCTTCTCCCCGCACACACTGACTGCTAATAATTTGAAAAAGATACTATAAAACTAAACATCTTAAAAAGCTTTATTAGAATCCAAAATCATATACACAAGACCATCAGTGGTCTGTGGATGTTCACATGTAGCCCAGAGTTGACGAAAAAACATTGAAAATGACACTATTTACATTATTTTGACATTTGATGTGTGTCACAACTGCAGAAGCGATTTATTTATATGCCTGGAGGTGATATCACCATGACTACATCAGCAGGTATAAACTGCTGCAGGTATTACTTTTCTTTGGGTGAAATGACTCATCGTGTGTGGTGATAATGACCAACCACTTTCTCCCTGCAGTTTGAATGAATGATTGGTGTGTGACTTTGAGAGTCTATGCGAATCAGGAACAAGGTCCATGAGGTGATTTGCAACAAAACAAAAAATAAAAAAAGTTCATAATTGTATAATAGTAAGTCTCTTAAAAACAAGCCAGACAAACTGCATCAACAAATAGTTACTGCACTCACAAGCTTATACTAACCAACTGGGATAAAATGCTCATATCCAACATAGAGCATTGATGTGCCGTCTGATATGCAGCTGACGGTGACATGACCAACATTCAACATTTGTAGCAGAGTTGGCAGTGGTGATTTATCCATTTCAAAATGTTAGCCCTTTTTCATGAAGGTTTTATCCCATTTTGTCTCTGTGGAATTAACACACACACAGCCGCCTACACATGCATACCGAATTAAATGTGTGCAGATAAGGATGCATGCTGGCACACAAGCAGTGTGTGTGTGTTTATTTTTATAAATACTCTTCTCATGCATGCATGAATACACACATTTGCACTCTCACAAAAGACACGTACAGAATGCGAAAACACAGCAGCGCAGCTTAAAAGCCATCAATGACAATTCTTTCAAGTGTGTGTGTGTGAAGACAGAAAACTAAAGAGTGCATGTAGATCTATCACACTAATTGATTATACATCATGCTACACAGAAAACAGAACACAGCAACCTTTTCCTACATGGGTGGAGAAATAATGAATTAAACACTAGAGGAGCTGATGCAGTGCTGCAACCTGCTGTTCACAGCCTGTAACTGCACGGCTGCTTCAGGGACTCTTTGTCACATTGATTTGACATGGTTGCGTCGCTCTCTCGCCGCCTTCTTTCCTCTTTTTTTTATTTCAAGTCTTTACAGTCAACAAGCTTCTGCAAAACTCTCCCTTGGCTGTAACAATATTCATACATTTGTCAATGTAAAACACGAGAGATGTGAAACAGCGGCGTGTGAAAGCATCTTCTGAATACTATTTCCAGTTTCTCAGATTAAAAAAATAAATAAATCGACAAGACCAGAAGAGAAAGACTAATCTCTAAAACGTTCACGTTTTCCGTCTCTGCCTTTGTGCCATCTGGTGTACAGACGGTGATCAACACTATGTGCGGTTTTGGGGTTCAAACTCAGAACTACCTGGAGGCAAACAAGTCAATCTACCCGGTGGGCTGTGCGGACAAAGCGGTGATGTGGATCGAGTCTCATCTGTTGCTGGTGGGGGCGCTCGCCCTGGGTCTGGCCTTGCCTCAGGTAACCACCCACCCACCCACACACACACACACACACACACAAAATCAGGCTGTACACTAATTGGCAACATTGGTCATCTTTGCAATTGGTAACCTAGGACAATTCTGGGCTGGAATGGCTCTAGTCTTGTATTAAATAAGCTTTTACGCACACGCACGCGTCAATGTAGGCATCAAGAGGAGGCTCACCGAAATGAGCATGTAGAAATCAACATATTGACGGGCCCTGCTTCCTCAAAGGCAGACTTGCATGGTGCATTTGGACGGAGCTGCGACATAGTTCAAGCAACACTTCAATCAGGACCAAACACCTTTTCTGAAGTAACGCACGGACAAACATCAATAGAAGAGAAACTTCCCTGCACAAAGTACACATTGTCTCACATAGAATAACCCTGTTCTTGGGTTTTGTGTTTGTGGAAAGTGGAAAAAGAAAATCTAATAAAGATCTTATTCTAAAAGAAACCAACAGGGTGTAAGCTTAATGTGAGGTCATTGGGACAGAATTGATTTAAAATGGAGGCTTATACCTAGACAGCAATAACTAGGAACAATGGGACGATGAATTTTTAACTGCACATTATTCATTTATTACACAGTTCTAGGCCAAAAGCTCAGGTTAATGTGCAACCGAGGTAGAGGTCTGCGTATGATAATGTGCCTAAGAAAGGAGCACACTGACGAGTCCCTCCTACTCACCGAGCACATCGCAAATCCCACTGCATTAAGTGCTGTTAATAAGTAAAGTCAATATGTTAGATTGGCCATGAAATCTAATTAGTACTTATCAAAAGCTGCTTCTAAATAATTAGTACGCTTACTTATCAAAATGATTCAGCCACTGTCTGTCACATTGCATTCTACCACAGCATGCAGCTTTGCCACTGGATCTTGAGCTGATCTCTCTGGCTCATATCTGGCTGATTGGGTCCCCAAAGATTCTGCTCGGAGGGAAGCATGTGAATTACCCACGAGTCCTGTCGAAACAATTGCACTAGTAATCCAGTTTGCTTTGATGTGCAGGAAATCTGATGAAGTTTTTTTTTTTTTTTTGCACTTCCTAACTAAAAACACCATTACTAGATTTGTCTGCATAACAAGCCACATTCAAATCAAACTGTTAATTATTGAAAAAAATCTGTTAAAAGCTGTTTGCCACTGAATGCATGTGTGAGACACTCTTTGTGATCAGCTCTATAGGAAGTGATGCATATAAAGTGTTAAAAATCACGTTAATACGAGTATACAGTCATTTCCTCCCTGCGACAAATGAGCACGAGAGACCTTGAGATGCCTGGGACAGGCTGTACAGTTGCAGAGAATCTGTTCTGTAATCTTAAATGGCTGCTACTGTCCTCTAGATTGCAGGCATCGTGCTGTCCCAGATCCTGATCTCTCAGATTCAAGATGAGATTACCTCAGTGTTGTGAGAGCGGGCGGACGCAGGGGAAGAGGAGGGAAGAGAACTTACAGTTATCCGCTCAGCTCATCTGACATGTGCAAGGACATCTTTTTTTACGGCTGTTGTATCACTGCGACATTTGGGTACATTTCCCATTCTTAACATGCTGTTGCCTGCGAGCATACAAGTGTGGTGCACAAGTAGTAATCAGATGCAAAGTGCAAAGTGTATATTTATTGGTTTTGAACATGGTTTTTGTATTGATCTTGACATGAGGATTATATTTCTGAAAAGTATTTATATTTAAATGTGATGTTTGCTAATAGAATTTCAAAAGAAAAAGAAAGTTACACTGCTCTGTATTGATTAGAGGTATCACTTTTGTAGCCAAAATAGCCAACTCTCATAGGATTTAAGGCAAACTGCATTTAATAATAGCTCATAATCTTGCGGAAGGGGTTACAAAGGTCCACAATCCAAAATGGCTCTAGGCTCTACATTGATTCAGTTTCAGGTATGGTGTTGCTGTATGTTTTTCACATGGCGGGAACCGTTCTGCGCACGTTGCAAATCAGTTGTGAAGAGCCAGGGCTCTCTGCATCAGACGATCCGTCAGAGGGGAGTTTGGCCTGATGGCATCGCGCTCCACCAGAAGACATCTGCCCAAATTCAGCACAACACAGAACAGAAAAAAGACAGGAACACAGATTTAGAGAGACAAGCTGAGAGGCTAAACTGATCAATAATGAAAGCATAACATGGTGTACAGACAGGGGATGTTGGTTACATAACGGGAGCATACGGCTTGAGTTCTGTATGGACATGGAAAGACAACAAAAGAAAACTGGAGTGGACAGCAGCCCCTACAGCAAATACACTTTATCATGATGAAATCCAGTGCTTCCTTCTCATGACTCCCATAAATCGCTCAGCAGACTTTCATATAAAAAGCATGAAATACTTGTTGTGCATTACCTTCCCAGTTTCTGATGGTGCTTATTCTCCGATTTCATGGCTGCATGAATAAGCAGTTGATTGAAGACATCCCTCTGTGAAAACACGTTGACAAACCCATTAGTGAACACTACCTTGCCCCTCTACTGTATATAGTCTTTCTACCCTTTTGTGCTATACTGTATACATGTACATTGTTGCACCTTGGGGAATGGTTTTCTGAACACAAAGGACATGAAGTCCATCAGCATCCATCACAGTTTCATTATTCATACTTTGGGGAACATTCTCACACTGGTATGTTCATGGACTGAAAGGCTCTGATGCAGAACGTTCCTCACCTCTGGTCTATTTCACAATAACAGGGATTTCTGTTTTACTCAAACACAATACAGTATGATGAACGATATCCAAAGAAAGAAAGTGAAGCCTCAAGTCTCTTGTTTGGATTTTTTCATGTTTTTTTTTGAGTTTACTACATTTACACATTTCTGTGGACCTTACCTGCGCATCACTGCCGCCGATGTTTACCAGGCGGTAGCGTAAAGGAAGCAGCAGGTCAACGGTTTGACTGTAGTTGCCCTGGTTGTACTCCATCATGGCCTGACAAATTGGTACGCCCATAGTCCCTGCCAGCTGATTAGTCAGATTGTCCCCTGGCTCTCTGTGAAGGAAAGGAGAGGTTTATGACTAAAGAAAATACATTTCTTGGTAAAGCTGGAAGGTTTAGAAACTAGTGCAGGGGGAGGAATGTCTTTTGGGTGAAGTTAGGTGTAGCTCTTTCTTGAAAATACAGTACTTTTTTTTTTTTTTTTTTTTTTTTAAACCTTTACTTGCAGGGATTGTAAACAAAACAGGAAACAATCAATAAGGGACTCAGGAGCTTAAAGAGAGGACTTGCAGGTAACTTCACACAACTAGGCTCAGGTCATTTTTATAGAGGATACTCTAAATGAAATGAAAGCTGTGAATGATGCTAGCCAACACGTGTCATCTCGTTCATGAAAAAACAACAAAACCTACAGAAAAAGCTCCTGGTTGGTTTATTTATGTTCCAGACTGACAGAACTGTGAAACGCTGAACTTCTGAGGATTCACTTCACGTAAGGATAAAGATTCCTTACTGTTGTGGGTCTTTCTTGGATTAGAGTGCTTAGTCACTGCTTCTGACTGTAAGAGGAAGTATGTGAAATTATATTATGGCAAAATATGGATTATGTAAAGCTATGCAATCCTTCCAAACTAAGGTAATAAAAGTGACACGGTATATGTGAGAGTGATGGAATTACATAAATGCAAAGTCAAATGTCCTCATGGCTTTGCTGATCAAAGCAGAGCTGTGTTGACGAGAACGTTTCCGTTTCATACTTGGGAATTCACTTTTAAAGAGCTGCTTCCCCCCCCGAAGGTGCACCATTCCCAAACTCTTGTGACTTGCATTATATTACATAACACTGAAAAACATGTCAATTTAAAAATAACTGGTTTTAAATGGCTCCATTTTTGTGGGTTTGTACGCCGAGCAAAATGGACAGCGCACGATGTACGCGGACGGACGCCAGAATACATTGGAACCACAAAACTCCAGAGTCACCAGCAGCTGCTACATCTGCTGCAGAGGGGAGACCCCGGTCTCTGCGAGGGACTGCAGCTCCGAATTCTCTTTGACTGTATCCACTCTGGCTCGCCATCCTACGCTCAGGCTTGTTTCTGCCTAAGCTTTACATAAGGCCTGTGTGGCTCTTATGTAAGGCTGACAGAGTGCTGAAGTGTGCAGTGAAGAGAAGAAATGGTGCAGAACTTACTTAGCCAATTCCTGGAGGCCCTCCAGCAGGCGCTGAGAGGTCCCGCTCTCTTTAGCTCCCAGCGACACCATGAGGAAGTGGAGGTCGTTAAACAAGGTCACGTGATCGTCGGTGTGAGGCTGCGTTACCTGAAGCAGCTCTAGCCAGCGGTCCTTCACGCACACACCTGACGCATGCACCAACACAAACACACAATTATTGCTTGAAGGCTGCATAAAGGCCACACAACTTTAAAAGACAAATTTTTTTTAAATGTCAGGTCATTTAGTCTCCGTTTTAGATTAAATTAAAAGAAAATGTGGTCAGAGGTTCTGCTAATTACAGCCGATTCCAACAGAGGCCTTTTAGTTTCAGATTAATGAGGTATGATAAGTGAGATTATCCCACCTCATTAGCGGTTTCACTTAAGACCATACTATCTTAAATTATCTCAAATTAGACGTTTCCGTCACCCTTCAGCCAATTAGCAACACATTGACATATGCTGTAGCACCTTCATCAGACCACTCAGTGTAATCTTGAAGAAATGACATGCATCATTTTAATCAAACTCTGATAAGTGGTGTCCTAGATAACACGTGATAAATGGACCGTAAGATTAAAACGCCCTTCGCAATTTCCTTTTTGCAGACAGCAATTACATTGCCAACGATACCTTTTGAATTCCTATATTAGTCCCCATCTTACCCTCCATTTCCAGTCTGCAGAGCATTGAACAGGCATCCACAGTGTCCAACATGGATCCTGTGGCTTTACAACGTCTGAATACCTAATACAGGACGAACTTTTACTATTCAGCTTGAACACTGTAAGATGCAACATGTAACTTCCTCCATACAATGAGTACAATTTTTAAAAATACACGTTTAAGACCTGCTGGATTCCCCTCATGCGAGCGGGTAAACATTCATGAAATTCATGCAACTTGATGTAAGAATTTCAGTTGTGTTTAAACTTATGGCAGTGTTTAGTGTTCTTGTAAAACAAAAAAAAAAAAAAAAAAAAAAAGGGACAGAACAGTGAAGGGCTTTACTTAAAAACTGTCTTTCCTATTTTTAGAGTGAATAAAAAAATAATCAGCTGAAGTGCATCTTCAAATGGATTTGACTTAAATTCTCACACGCACACCCTGTGTGTTGGTACATGCATGGCTTTTAAAGGGCTAAACGTGCATGTACTCTGACATATATACCATTAAAGTTTTAATGCAAACTCAACACCAACCAACCAACCAACCAACCTGAGAATCGTATATTTGCAGAGCGGCTTCATATTGCCCCTGTGGAGGAGGAAGAGGTGAGAAAGACAAATGTGAATAACTCCAGACTTGAGAGATAAGCGAGGTTGATAGATTGTCTTGCACAGATGCAAACACAAATTAATCTTGCAATATAATCAACTCCAGACTTCAAATTACCCAGGGGAAAGGATATCATAAATACAAGTTCCACAAACACTCCTACTGCCAACTATTCGCTTGACTGAGAAAAGTCATTATAATCTTTACCTTCTCAATGAAGTATAGAGCCCAATGCCAATAGTTATGACTGGCCAGCACGTCAGATACCTGGAATTCAACAATACATATTTGAAATATTTTTCCTAGAGCCATTTCAATTTGTGATTTAATTCAATAGACTCAGCAACCTTGTACAGGTCTGTACAGTTCATCAGAGATGAAATTAATCAGAAAAACACAGCCAAAAGTTGTACCTGCCAGTCTTTCTCTCTACTCTCCATGAACTTCAAGCCTTTGTCCACCTCTGCTTTCATCTCATAAACATGGGCTACAGAGTGAACAGCCCAAGCATCATCTGGAGTCAGAGCGAGTCCCTGCACAAGAGAGTTTAACGGTTTCAAGTAAGGAGAAGCAATACAGATGCAGCAAAAAAGCGCTTTATTTCTTACAACTCATTAAGATGAGAATCCAAAAATAATAACATGCTCAAGTCTCAATTTGTATCTACGATGTTACTCAAATCTATTTTTTTCTTCAAGTGACCCTCATGTCTCAACTACTTTGTATGCATTATGCATTCAGCACAGGAGAGTCGGGCCGCTGTGGATTCGCTGCCCATTATTGCTGTTCGACAGCAAATTACTTGCCGAATTGAACCAACCGGCAAAGACAACCAGGACCACCCAGCTACAATAAACACAACATATTGAACACACTATATTGGGGAAGAAAATCTCACCTCCATGGCAACTTTCTCAGCCTGGTCATAGAGGAGAGTTTCCAGGAGACCAAAGGAATACAGTCCTTTCAGATAACTGAGGGGACACACACACCACACACACACTCTTTACCTAGGTTGATGAAAATCAGTCACTGGTGGCGCCTCAAGCAATAACTAAGACACCTATGGGCCATAAATGAGTGATTTGAAATGACCCCAATTTGCTATAATTAAAAATAAAAAAAAAAAAAGTCAAAAGTCAAGTCAGTCACGTTGTCAAGTCAAAGTCAACGTGATTACATGGGCGTCAACTTTTGTGCAATCACCAACTAGTGATCATAATGAAAACTGCCTTCACATTATTGCCATGTGGGAATATGGGCTTTTTTTCTCCCATTGTGGTAATGATGTGACATTATATTGAGGCTGTGTCTCCGTAATACAGACATAGCTTTTTAATATCATTGTTGTGAGGCATGAATGTCATCATTAAATGTTAAAATATGAATTGGATTTAGCTTGGTGGGACTCATCTATATACTTCGACTGTTTTTAAAAAGGAAAGAGGTGAAGAAAAAAAATTATTTACTTGGTTCAAGTTGTCATTCATAAAGGACATGCACGAGTTCAGGGTGAAGGCCGATTTTATCCTATTAGACATTTGTGTAAAATTGGAATAATTAGCCAAAAAATGTGTTTCATGGGGTCACAGTGACCTTTGTCTACCAAATTCTAAATCAGTTCATCCTTGAGTCCAAGTGGACATTTGTGTCCCTGAAATATTGCATTCATGAGAACAGAATGAGCGGAAGCCCCCTTTAAGATTTAAAAAAGAATCCCAACGACATTCATTGTATTCATGCATATTTCAGCCATTGGTTACATTTTTAAACTTATCATTTAAAAAGAAAAATTCTCAGTATAACCCACTGTACATGTAATCATAATGAGCTTATGTGCAGCTGGTCAGTGAGTTATATAATGCATTAAAGCCTCTGGAGGCCCATTCTATTTGTACAGCAAGTCAACACCTGTATACAGTACAAACTCCATTCAGATTGTAAAATGCTCTTTACTGCACACTGACACCAAGCAAATCTTACACATTAACTATGATGGCACACACATGCGTTTTATATTGCATGTATTAAAGCCTGTGTTTGAAGTACTTTAACCCCTCCTTCACTCACATTACATGTATAACTAAGCCAATACATTGAGCTAAATTCGTTTTTATAGGATTATAAATTCATCCAAAATGCATGCATGTTGGGTTCTGTACCTGAACAAAGGCATATGTGGTTTCCAGTGGGGCAGCACCCTGGCCACAGAGTCCCTCATCTGGACTTGGGCTCCCGTGTAGAAGTAGGAATCATGAGCAAACTTAAGAGCCAGCATGTCAGTCGGGTGCTCAACCAGAATGTCTTCCCATACATCGCAGGCCTTGGGAAAATTTCTACAAGAAACATGACATGATAAGATGGCAATGAAGGACAACAGAACAAGTGTACCATGGGAATCAAAGATGTCAATATGCTGTGTGAACAGAGGGAATTAGAGGCCCTTGAAAAACACAAGTATCCTCTATGACAATATTGAGAAACAGAATATCCTCTCAATCTTACAGTATATCAGAATACCATAGGGGAAAGAAGACACTATAGATAGAGTTGTTGCTAGATACACTGTGACTGAAATTTACAAAAGAGTCTTTGGCACAATATTACAGATGAATGCTGTGGATCTGAAGCATGCAACCCCATCACATGGGAACAGACAAAGAGAAACTTGGGGATGATGGATAAAACATCGCTGTAGTCCTCTGATGTCTAAAAAGACTTTATTCTTTTCACAGACAACATATTTACTCTGGTGTGATGAACAAAACTGATCTCTTCTCTATTTGGAACTAATGTTGACTGACTGCACTGTAGCGCTCACTTCAAAACACGTTGCATTAAATCAGGGAGCATGTCTCGCTTTTGGTCAGATTATTAAATTGGCATTTGTTTGATTAAAAGTTATGAAAAATCAACTCAATAGCTCAGTTCTTTTCTAAAACAATCTTGCTTGAAACTACTTCATTAAATACATGTCATGGGATTATAACATAACTTATGTTTTCTAGAAAAAAAAGTAGCTGTGAGCATTGCTCTCTGACAAAGTGTTGTTTTTAATACTTCTAAAAATTCTACACTTATTCTTTTTCAATTAAATTTTGATTACAGTTGGTACATTGTAATTAAAATACATTGTATATTTTCAGACATGAGCACAGTACCTTGTAATGTCATTAACCATCACTTGCATAACATACATTTAGCTGGTGCTTTTATCTAAATCAATTTGCAGTAAGTCAATTCAACCATGTGGAAAATTCCATGACTCAAGCAAATTAGGGACGTCAACAGTTAACCACCGGTTATAAATGTTGGTCTAGAGGTCAATTCATTTATTGAACATTACCGTTAAAAAGGAGGCGTCAAAGCTTCCTTTTGTTAACCATGTTAACCAATTGGGTTTGGCTTTTCAGACCGGACGCGTGGCGTTGAGCTCAGAGCAGAGGAGTCATCTGATAGGCCTTTATAAAGACCAAACTATTTACAGCGAATATCGGCTGATAGTCGATCGATCAGACCACCTTTAATGATGACCTGATCAAAATGTGGCAACAGAATATAAAATAAAAAAAGGCAAGACATTAACACAAAACATTTATTTATTTATTTTTTTAAATGACTGGTTATTGGGTGTTGAAAGCAGAATTAACAAAAACTGAGATCCCTAATGCAAGTACATCAACTTCAGTAAAGATGCTGAACTGCTTCAAATACTACATTTAGAAACGATAAGACAGAGAAAATAAGTGTTTTTATAAAACTGTATTTTATTTATTAAAACATTTTTTATTTTAATATATTTTTAAAATTTCTTTTTAAAAATCGGCCAAAGTGCAATCTGAACTGAAGAGTTTTCAGTCTGACTGAAGATGTGCAGAGCTGGGACTTCGAGCAGTAGCTGAGCCTCCCACGTAGTGAGGGAGTAGCAAGCTGGTTGGCAGGCGCAGATCTAGTGGACAGGCTGGTTAGAGTAAAGTTTAAGAACATTGACAGACATTTCGCTGTGCCAAGGGATCTCGGGTCTACTTAGGTTAACGTTTCCTGACAGAAAAGACTCAGCTTTGGACAAGAAGAGTTATTCTGAGTTTGAAACTGTATTTCGTTTATATGCATTGGGACTTTGTTTAAATTAAATATATTTTATTTTGCAGGATGCTTTTGCATAGGATAACTGTTTTATTCATTCAAATCAACATTTAAAATTATTGTTTGGTTACATTTTTATTCATTCTTATACCATTCACCCATCCTGTACAGTGTGCACTGTACAGGATGGGTGAATGCATTGTGTGCTTGAGACCCTCTTTGTTAAGCACTGGCCTTGTATGATTAAATTCTTATTCATCCCTCTGTTTTAAATACATTTCCTGTGGCAACCTGGCTCTGGATCTTACCCACGTGAAAGGAGCTCCATAGCCTTGACATGGAGCCTCTCTCTGGGAGAGATATCCTGGCTGTTGGCCAGCTCCACTGTTCGCCTCACAGCGCTGGCCAGACGTTCATTCAGACGGGTGGAGGTCGATGTTGACAGCAGATCCAGCCCAGTACTGATCACATGGCCCATTACTAAAGGAAAAACAGATATCACTGGTCTATAAAATAAAAAATAAAAAAATCACATGCACTTGTAAAAGTTTTCCTTTTGATGCTAAGCCAGATATGTAAAGAGGCACCTTTAGGCAACTGCTTCCAGTCATGGATTACGTTTTAAACAAGCTCTCTAATGGCATTCAATTATGCAACGACTACAGTATGCATTTATGTGGTTACAAAGTTACTAAAAATTCCAAATATTGTTTGACAAAAGAGCAGCAATGTGTAGTCGCCCAATCGATCAGAATTTTTTATTTTATTTATTTATTTTTTTAAATTGCCAACACTTTGATAATCAATTCATCATTACAGTAATATTTCATGCAAAAATGGTAGAAAATGCTGTTATTATTATTATTATTAGGAGCATTAACTATTGTTGAACCCGCACAACAGCTTGATTCATTGCATGAAGATAAACAAAAATTAAAAAAAACACACTTGAGGGCTCAAAACTGTAACACAAATAGTGATAAACCGCCACGTCTACCACGTCAATTACAAGCCACACAATTGCTTAGTTTGACAGACGGGTACTGATCGACCTCTGCTTCTCAAGGTCAACGCTTTAGCTGAATAAATGATGGCACGGGAAGTCCTCGCTGAATACCCATGGCTTCATCATATTAGACGGGCAGAACTGACAAAAGCACAGGTGCAACAAACAACACTAACGAGGCCTCAGTTCCATCATCAGTGCGGGGAAGTCCTTCCACTGACCACAATGGATTGCAGTCGTTAGCGATGTTATTAATTACACCTGTGCTTTGTGTGTGCGCCTACGTTTCATAACATAAATTTTTTTTTTTTTTGAGTGTTTATAAGCCCAGCGGGATCTCTGCCGTTCACAGGTCATGGCGCCTTCTATTTATGTGCTTAGATTACTCAGTAGGTTTTGCCTAATTGTACATTGTTTAATGACCCCAAAGCATGAGATATGATGATTTGTTTGTTGCTCTCTAACTAGAGCTAGGACTTTGAGAAACTAACCTCGTCAATGCTCATTTAGTAGTAATTTAATTAGGCTTTTGCAGCAGTGGATGTAATTAGCACTGTTGCCTTTATCCCTTCCTTTTGTTTGTTTTTTTTTATTCTGAACTTTTAACACCGATTTACCGTTGTCTCCTTTAACATGTTTTTAATGCTGCTGCTGCCAGAGTTTCATTAAAATAATGAATATTTCACCACGTCTATTTACCAAAGTTGGGGTCAGCTGCCTGGATAGCAGAAATGCATCCTTCAAATCCTCCCATGGTTTCATCATTCCGCCATTGCACAAACTAGGAGCCGCACGAAATTGACAGGTTAATTAAAAATAAATAAATGAAAAATTGTTTTCACTGATATGCAGTTTTATTTTGTTATAAGAATGTACAAACAATCAGACATACCAATTCAATTAATACAAAATAAAAAAAAAAAATCAGAAGGTAATAGAACATTAATTAAAAAATACAAAATAAAAAAAGTAGTTTGGTGACAGACTTATTCAAAACAAACATTCGAGTGAATTTTAACTAATGACATTTATTAGTTACCAATTTAAAAAAAAAAAAAAAGGTGGGGTTGAATTAAGAAATGTAGCCTTATAGTACAGCTCATAAGACGGAAAGATACAAATATAAACTTAACAATAGTGCGTAAACTGTTATCACTACATTCAAAATAAGTGATACTAGTTTTATCCTCAATACTAATTGCACGTGTTAGTGGAGGGCAGGTAGTGTTACCTGAGTGAGTATGGCGTCAAACAGCTTACAAGCCTCATTACTGCTGGAGGACAACGGGAGATTCTCGTCTCTCCAGGCCTGCAGAGGGACAGAAGAACACACACAGCACGTGATTCTGCCTGGAAACTGTGCACACGCCTTCAATATAAAAATAAATAAATAAATACATTTATATTAATTCAGGTCGATCTATAAACTGCCTGTCCCGGTAAAAGAAGTTCATAACTCGGAGACATTCATGGCAGCCGTTGCATTTCATTTAATATTCACCAATTTAGCTGAATCTGCATTTAGTGTTAACGCAGAAGGCGAACAAAGTATAATCCCAACTATCCCACTTCGCCATATTTTCGCTGTACTTTACTGTCAATTGCATAATGCTTACATTTCCGAAACAAGCCCCGATAAACCACATGAACGGCGAATGTCGTGCCATTTTCTTTTGGCCGAAATGTTCATCGTTTTATTATATAGCAAACCCAAACACTAACCTTGCAGTCCCTTAAACTTGAAGCCATCATGCTGTATGTGCAGGTTTAACCACTCCAAACTTTGACTGCACTGAAGCTTCTGCGTCAAGTTAATATAGTAAGTGAGACCGGAACTTAACTTTAGTTGGCTTGCTTTCAAAATAAGGGCGTGAGCAAAACGAGTAAAAATATATTCGTATCGAAGTGATACGTACCTTCATTAAAACTTTTTCACTTGTACATTGTGTTAATAGTGGTAAAGATAATGGACAACAATCCGCGTTAATTTCCTTTCCATTGATTGGCACATATCTTTTTCAAGGTTGGTAATCATCTGAATTTAAAGTGTACATGTGCTGAGGAAGTCTGAGTCTTTTTTTTTTTTATCCTATATTCTTATAATAAAGACCTTACATTTATTACATTTGCAAGGGTTTTTACTAACAAATCTACTTTCTCTTACGTACAATATAAAACGTTTAAGTTTAATGCTAGGGGGGATCTACAGCATATATACAAATTCTTAACACAGTATAAATTGTAATGGTTTTTTTAAGATGATTTAAATTATGTATTGTTTGTACTCATTGCTAAAGGCAATAAAGCATGTTTTTTTACCTGTGAATTTACTGGAGGAGCTTTGTCAAATCGGAGAAAAGTTTCCATGGTGACATCATGAGTTATTTCAGTTTGGGTTTTTACACTATTGAACTACTTTGAAATCTATTGGCTGCAATATGAGAAATGTAGGATATGCCTGGTCGATGCTTGAATAGGGACAAGAAGTCAGCGTTCTCTGCCTCTGCTACTTTTCAACCATGTTTTATTCAGTCTTTTTCAATTGCCTAAATGTTATGGAGGTGCAACATAGTTAGCTGAAACTTGTCCATAACCATAACCCATTAAAAAGTGAGACTTTAGTGGACAGATATTTAAAAGAACAACTGCATTGTTTTATTGCCTTTTCAGCATACATCCAACACCCCTATGCATTTTAGCTACATGAAGCATTTACATTACAAGTCATATGTCAACAGAACGGTTTAAAAATTAGGATTCATTTTTCTTTACATATAATACAGTTTGCACACATGTTAATAAATATCAATACAATCATGTCAAACTTATCACACACCATCTAAAACAACAATCCTTAAAATGATATCACTTTGTTTTTATTCACAGCTCATACCAAGTCATACATATAGCCTCTAGTGTTTCTGTGCTGTAAAACAGTGACCATCTGGATTTTTACAGTTGTCAAAAAAGGCTATTAGATTTGACTGCCCACCAGATAAACCATAACGTTCCTGTTTGATGCAAGTTGCTCATGAAGCACTTTGCATTTCTTCAGTGCCCCCCCCCCATTTAAAATCATCTATTTTTTGATCGGGGACCTGCTGTATAAAAGTATTTGAACAAAAGAAAAAGAAAAAAGGTAAAAATCTCGAGTTCCAGTGGGATACACATAAGTGACTACCTCAACAACAAGTCAACTCAGAAAAATAAAATATAACTTAAGTGTAGAGAATGAAAATGTAAAAGGCATCTTGTTCAAAAGGAAAGTATTAACACTGCTGTGCACTGATGCGAGTGGTGTGTAGTGTGTAAGTCCTCATGGTGTACTCCTCAGATATTGCAGCATATCCACCAACCGAGACAGTCCTGTGGCACAAAATGAGTAATGTGAGCTACGCTGACCTCCCATTAACAACAGTGAAATCGGCTTCATTAATGAGAATGTGCCAAAGTTAACGCACGTGGTCGGAAGCGTCTGAATTTGAAGAGACATCCCCTTCGAAGAGGAATCCTTTCCACGGTTGTCTTGCCTCCCGACTGTTTACCAGAGCAAGAAAACATAAACTATAAAAGTATTTGTAAACGTTAACCGTCAGCGTGGTATACAGTGAATGGCATGTCAAGGAGAGGCCCATCATTATCGAGTCATGTGAAATGTTTAAGTGTTCATATATAAAGTGTGTATCCCAGCTATCAAAGACAAGGTGAAGTTCTTCTATGTGCCTGCAGCCTTCATTCCTGACATGCAATGGCTTATGGGAGCATCTGAGTCATGCACAAGTGCAAGGTAATCGAGATTCTGGGCACTCTCCTGTGAATGCAAAACAAAACTAAAATGTTCATCTGTTAAAAGCAAACAAATATAATAAATACATAAAACCCATGGCCATATTTAATGGATTGTTAGTGATTTTGACTCACTAAAACACTCTGTGGGAGGGGGGGGGGGGGGTAGCCTTTTATGGTGTCTTTATGGTTCATAAGAGTCAGTTTGTCTTGTCACTGGAGAGAAAGGCAGCTTCAGCAGAGGATGTCCGTCCTACAGTCAGACTGAAAAGGAGAATCTGAGATAAACACACCTCTGTAGCAGTCCTTTTTCAGGAAAAGAGAGCACCCTCATCCGCCGAATATGTGACATGTTCTACACAACTATACACAAAAACACAATTCTTTACAATTCCTTTACATCAGCAGGACCGAACTGCATTCTTCCCTTTTGATAATCGAGAATGAAACAAGTCTTTAAACATTCTCCCAAAGGCCGCCCTTTTTGAGAGGATCCGCTTCAAGGCTGGGACGATAAAGCTGTGAATGTAGTCGCCGCTCCACCCTCAGAGAGCGAGAGCAAGCGAAACTGCAAAGTGATTAACTTGGGACTGCCTTTGGGCAGAGGACATGTAAACGTTGCGGACCACTTCAACGTCAGAGGCAGCCGTAGTGTTTTTTTGTGTGTGTCGGAGGAATCTTTACACATTCACGGCTGCAGGTGTTCAGCAGAGTATTCTGATCAGAGATGGCAGAAACCGCTCATCACGTGCCAAACTCTTCCCTTTTCCCGCGTCTTGATGAGCAGTTGTTTTACTCCTCCTTAAGCCCAGTTGAGGTTGAAGCCTTTGGAGAGCATCACGGACTCCAGGTCCTTGTCCTCCTCCTTCTCCCGAAGCCGCTGCTCATCCAAGAGGGCCACCAGGGCGTCGCGCTGCTCCACCACCTCCAGCATCTCATTCAAGATCTGCTTCTCTTGATTGAGCTCCTTCTCCGTCTTCAGGTGGTCTGAGGAGAGGCACAGGAAGGAGTTAAAGAGAGGAAGAAGATTACGCAGTGCTAAACATTCAGTTAGTTGAACGACACTCCTGCATTCACCTTCCACAGCCATCCGCTCCCTGAGTTCCTGCTGCAGCCGGCTCTGTCGGTCCTCCAGCTCCAACTCTCTGGCACTTGGGTACAGAAAGAAAAAAAGATGGACGAGCTAAATTTGCCTCACTGATGAATCATATCTTTCAACATTTATGATGTTTGGCTGCATCTTCATTTATCGAGACAGGATTATTTAAAAACCAAAAAAAAATGTTTTAATTAGTAGTTGTTCTAAAAAAGATGAATAGTTCATCTAAAAGCTTTTAGTAGCTGATCATGAGAGAACGCTGGATAATTTAATGACTTGTCAGAGTGTAATAAAGTTGTTTCTCTTAATGGATTTCAAAAATGATCACAAATCATATCATTATGTTGAAAAATGATTGTGACTTCATACTGGCTAACAACCTTTTTAAACTCATGATGTAATAATAATAATCATAAATATAAGGAGGTGATGAGCTTGTATTTTGTCTTCAGTATACTCTGAAATACATTATAATTGGCGTGTACTTAAATGATGGAATATTCTAAAATCACCAGGCAATTTATCAGGACGTATTACAGGTATTACAGATTACATTTTTAGGGATGACACTATCGTTCATTGGTCGGCTCATTGCTTTGTTTTGTTCAGAATTAAATGTCTCAGCAATTATTGCAGATGATCACGGCCCCAGGAATCAATCCTCATGACCTCAACCTGAGTTCATGGGAGGATAACTCTAAAATCAACCCCCAATTCCCATCAGCCTAAACTGTACTTTGAGAATAATGCCAACCCCCAGTTTACAAGATAACTGTATGAATGTTTTTCAAATAGGTTGTATAAGTTCAAGGATCGAAATAAAGTAAACTCAATTTATATATATATATATATATATATATATAATTTTATATATATATATATATATATATATATAAATAAATATAAATATATATATATACATATACATATATACACATACTTTTTAAATTCTCATAAAACACCCAAGAAATTTTAAACTAGCTCTGTTACTACAAGAGTTGGCATAGCAACCAATAACACACAGCTAAGCTTTTCTACTTGGAAATGAAAAGCGGCTTTGTCAAATCACTTAATAGTTTAGCCTGTCTCAACAGTCAAGTAATGTACTTACAATATCATGAGTTCTGACTCATAGCGGACGAGGGCATTTTTCTCCTGCACCAGCTTGAACCACTCTTGCATTAGCTTGGGGTCGTCCTTCTTGCCCATGCCTTTAGGGAAAAGGAGGAAGCACAGGGAGGGAGTAAGACGTCAGATGGCCGGGATGATGACACTGATGTCACACAGACAAGGGACTGACACGGGCAATGCAATGACAGCCAAGCCAGGATGTCCTCGCTGGGGGATGGTGAGGTGGAAGGATGGACTCGACACCAACGTGATCGGCCACGCCATACTTAAAGATGGCGCACAGAAGATGGCGTGGAGCTACAGGTTTCAACTTTGGTAAATGCAAACACACGCACACGTACATACACACGCAACCCACAAGCACGCAAAAACACACAATATCTGTGTTCGCACAGTTGATTTTGTGTTACCCCAGTTTGGAGCCATTACCTCCTCCTATGAGTTTTTGTTTTCTTTTTTACCCCAGAGTGGGAAAGTAGTAAAAAAAAAAAAAAAATTATAAACACACAAACACACCAATCCGTAGTTACGGCATTACGAAGAAGGACATCCAGGGACCCGATGGAAATTCTTCATCCTCCCCTGCCCACATACTTCATGCTGATAGCTTTCTCTACATATTCAATTACAAGGTTAAATGTTCGCGGGATGACTTATCATTGAGACCAATAGTGAAGTTCACACTCCACTATTAAATCTGCCACAGGGCAAAGCATTTTCAGCGCCACTGGCATCGTGCATCATAATCGGCACAATCAGTCAGAGAGAGCAGAACCGCAGCACACTTCAGTTCGACTGTCTGCATGTGGCATGCTGAGAGATGCAGCCTTTTCATTTATCTGACTGCAGCAGGTGGAGCCAAGCAGTTTCAACGAAACACCGGAAGGCAAACGCTCGATATAGCGTGACATACTTAGCTGGGGAAGAGGAGGCGCTTGCAAAACGAAAAGGAAAGACTGTGCACACACGTAAATCGCGTGGTTGTGGTCCCGGGGGCTGTCTTTGGCTAATTAACAGACAAGGGACAGAGAGAGAGGCAAAGCTGCAGGAGAGCTGCTCACACTGGAGAGGAATACAACACGTGGCGATGAAGGAGGAATTATAAAAAAAGAAAAAAAAAAGAAAAAAGGCTGAGTTTCTGAAGCTATCCTACAAATGTGTGTTTTTCTTCGTCTCTTAAACTATCTCAACTTGTTCCACCGTCACCACCCTTCAGCCCAAGGCCCAGAACACAAAGGAGAGGCGACCGGTACACAAGGCAGAAACAGCAATAAAAAGAACACAACACCAGATTGCACAAAAAAAAAAAAAAAAAAACACAAAAGCATGTTTCTTTAGACGCTCGGGCAACATTTCCACTGAAAGGTGTTAAGGGGTACGGGAACAAAGCAGATGATGCATACATTTTTTAGGACTTGTTTTGGGTAAGACTTGAATATTTATAGCAAATCATCACACCATGCAGGTTTCTCACTCTTTGAACCGCAAACTTGCCCACGAGCCAGCCACTTCTGCGCTGTTCACCGACCCGGTTTTTATTCAACATTTCATGATTACTTAACACTTTTAAATATTTATTCAAGGGATAACAATCGCAAAAAAATGGATACTGCAAAGGCCTATGCGGCTTTACGATACATTTTTAGCCAAACAGAACACATGCTGTTGATTAAAGACACACTGCAGCAGAGTAGTTTCCCCTTTGAGTGAATGCTCTTACAGTAATAGGGGACATATCTTTCTCTACCTCCATGTTCTGAGACACTATGCTTGTGTGCTTAAATGAGAGTATTACAACTGATTTACGACTACAGTATATTGTTCAGTATAAATTCTGCCGCTCAAACCGGAGGCTTTGTCATGAGACTACATCTGACCATTCCCTAAACCCCGCCCTGAGCAACGGCTGGTCTTAGTACTCAAATCAAAGCCTAGTTGGATTTCTCCTCAAGTTGAAACGGTTTGAATTATGCTCTAGTAAGAGCTATAATATACTATAAAACAGTTTGGATGGTAGCGTCTTTTTTGCAACACTAAAAGTCAAAGTGGACGATATATATACACATATATATATATAACTCCAAATTTGTAACTACACCATTTTGTTGGCTTTCAGGTTACATTAAAGTAAAGAAAAAAAAAAAAAACATCTGCTCAGGCCTTAACATACCGTGTGGAAGCCAAGGTGCTAGTACTGTACATTTAAGTATAAAGTATTGACAGCAACTCTATTCTGCTACTTCTTTTTTTACTGCACCTTAAACAACAACATTTCCCTATTTTGGATAATAAAGTTTACAAATGTAAAAAAAGAAGAAAGAAAAAAGACCAACTGACCAATGCCTTTAACGGCACAAAATTGTGATGAAATGTATATTTGGAGATTTCTTTTAACATTTTAACTCATAATAAATGCCGCAACACTTCACTAAGTTTTGGAAACATTCTGGGGGAATCTACTGAGCCTGATCACACACAAACGGTGAGGACAGGAAGAGGGGGAGGAGGGTGGTGGGGAGGGGCTCAAAAGGGGGTAGCCCTGTTCTGAAGCTCCTTGGGGTTGCCATGGTAACCCGCCACAACCGTCAGCGGAGGCGGCGAGGTTACGTTACCTTCAGGGGACCAGCAGGGGCAGAAGGAGAGAGGTCTTCGGCGTGGCATCCCCACAAAGGGCTCAACTTCCACAAGACAGAAGGGGGAAAGAGCGTGATGGGGAGTGACGTAGGCGGGTGGATGCATGGGTGGGTGAGAGAGAGAGTGGTGGAAATAATGCGGGAAAGAAAGAGCAGACGTTGGAGAGAAGAAAAAAAAGAGAGTAGAGGACACAGAGCGTGGGTGGAGGGGGAAGGAGAAGGGCGAGGAGGGGTGAAGATGAGAGAAAGAAAATTGAGGAGAAAATCAAAAGAGAGGCAGGAACACTGTGATAGGGAAAAGACAAATCACCTAGAGAGAGAGAGGGGGGGGCCGGCTGTGTGGTGTGAGGGACGTAAAGAGGGGTAAAAAAAAAAAAAATAGGAAACAGAAACAAGAGAAGACAGAAAACTTGGAGGGAAAATAATCCCCCTGTTTGATCTTTCATCGGGAGTTCTTCCGATAATCTTGTCCGTTATGAAATGGGAGACGGTTTATGGCCAGTGTTTGTCACAGTACACAAAATAATTTAATCCCATTATTAAAGCCATTACTGATCACCAAGAGGCGCATCTCCTTCACAGGCACAGATAATTGCTTCTTCTTTAAAGATGCTTCAGCCTCTCCTTGTAGACACGACTTCAGACCACCCGGCTCAATTTGTTGCCGGTGTGGTGACTTTTGAAGTGGAGCTACTATTGAATTGCAAATTAGGACTTTTTGTAATATGCACCCACTAGACAGATTTTCCCACAAAAAAGTAAGATCAGAGAGCGCGGATACTCCCATATTAAAACCCCCAAAATAAAGAGTATAGAACAAGTGTAGAGTGGAGAAGATTCAGGGAGAATGTGCAGATAAGTGGTGGGAACTGATAATAACAAACATGTATAAGGGATTAAAGCATTACATGACACAATTAGGAGGCAGACACAGTGGTTTCAGGCTGGTGGGTAAAGGAGCCGGGAGAGTGGAAGGCTAGATAATTACTACAAGGGACTATCACAGAGAAAAAGTACAAATCTGTAGGGAAAACTGCAGTTTGGAAAATCTATTTAGGACAGATTGGAGTCCTAATAAAAAATGTTTATGGCTCCGTCAAATCATTTCCAAATTATAGAATGCGTCTTTGGTACTTAACGCTCAGTAAATCCTTAATTGTATAATCATTAAAGCGCTGATTGATAACGTAAATCATAATAATTACAGTACAGAAATGTTGATCCTGGCTTTAGGTTTGTTGCGCCCTCCAGAACCTGGTGTTTAGTCAAAATGCTACAATTCCCCATCCCGTGATTAAAACGCGGTAAGCAAGACAAAGACGTATCATCCTCCATAGCACATTCAGAACAGCACAAACACACCGCTTCCAGTTGGAAAGACTCAAAGTGAGACACAAAACAATTGTTTTTAGTAATCAAACATGGATTGAGTAATCTCTATCAACTCAAAAGGATAACAAAAAAAAAAACACACAAAAAAACACAAGTTGCATTTGAGCTGATGACACACCATGCCCCGGGTAAGAACCCTGTTAGGTTGGAAAACCGTCTTTTGTGTACATTCATTCATCTTTGCGTCAAAACTCCACGCGATCTCCTGTCTGATGAGGGACAACAACCAGCAGGACAACACAGCAGACAGGGAAGCACACAGGCCTTGCTCAAATATGTGGAAATGCACCAGTTTTTCCCCACTCCATTCCACTGACACTGAAGCCAACATAGCCTGTCGACTTTGCAACAAGGGCATAAGGAGGAAAAGATGCATTCTAATCATATTCAAACAAGGCCACAGTCTACGAGATAAAAACAGATACCACAAGACGGCTCACCCAGACACGGTGGACACCGTTACTGTTGGCCAATCACTGTAGCAGCTAATAGTCAAGGGTTACAGCACACACTACACACACTACACACTCGGGGAGTTATGCAACTGAGCAGGTATGAGAAAGTCAAGGGAGTCATAGCTGGGACTCCAGGGCAGAGCTACAGTAGCACAGAGCTGAGGGGAAGCTAAGAGCCATGCTAGCAGTGTAGTATGAGTCAGTCCAGGTTATACAATACTTTCACAATGTATGTGTGTAGGGGGAATGTGGATGTGCTCTTTCTTCATCTATGGTACAGGGCTGGGCGCTGTAGTTTTTAGCAAAAGTTACAAAAAACAGAGCATTTGGGCTATTTTCAGCTGCGGAAAAATATATATTTGGTGCGCTAGTATACGACAGCAGAGTATTTGTGATCCACTCTTATAAAAAAAATTAAAGACAAATTATGACTGAAAAGTATTCCATTATTTCTCAATAATAATAATTCTCTTATTAAAGAATGTTTTTTTTTTAATTCTGAGGTAGGGTATAAACTATTGCAAAACAATTCATATTTACGGTTCTTTGTTAGAGTCAAATTGAAAATATCTTTTGTCTTGAATAACAAATAAAATGTATTGAATATTTGTGTCGTTCATCATTATCTTGCGATATTTGCACACTGTTTTTGTCTCATCTGATTTAGGGAAGCCAAAACTGCTGCCGCGCCTCCGCTTTGAAACACGATGGTGCGTCCTAAATTTCCAAATCTTCGCCTGCGGCAGCCATTTCTTCTGTCACTTTCTTTATTTTTTACAGCGTATGACGTAGAATGTCGAACAAGCTACGTCAAAAGAAGATAGTGCTCTTTGCTGTTTGAAAAGAGTATTGCAATTTATGTTGTTATCAGCAGCTTTAAACTTTAAAATAGAATCCAAAGAACTAGAATATAATTACTTTTCTAATTACTAGAATTAGAATATCTCAATTTTAAAGAGCATGTTCTGTACGTCGTATGAAATTGCACAGTCAACACTTACTACTTACTATTACTTTTGTTTCATTGTGTTACCATTTGTATTTGGTTGTCTCTGCTGGAGTGGATGCACAGTGTTTCTTTGAATGCAAGAATCTAAATCGCCGTTGGGATTTCTGACTCTGTAATATGTCGCCGTTTGTCTCTCTACTGCAGTTTTGTATTGTAAAGACTCCGTGCTGAGGAGTGACAAATAAAAGTTACTTATTCATTTATTCATTAATCATTCATGAGTTTATAGAGATCAAAGATGCTCTTAAGAGGGCCGCATGAGGCCAAGTGTCTGATCTGTGTTTGATGCAAAGAGTGTCTGAACTAGGAACCCAGTGAGGGAGGAGGAGAGGAGAGGAGAGGAGAGGGCAGGGGGGGTTATAGGAGCAGAAAGTATTGCAATGAGGCTTAAAGCCCGCCAGCAGGTCAGTCAGCCAATCAAGGTAGATATGAGGGGTACAAAGCTCAAGTAGTAAAAAGAAAGGGGGGGGGGGGGGGGAGACAGATAGGGTTAGCCATTAGGTTAGTTCAAAGCGACAGATTTGAAATACATACCGCCCAGATGCAAGTCCAGGATTTCACTGTAATTAGAATCTCCCCAATAGTCTACAATGACAGGGATATATTAGAGATAGGAGTTATTTCACACGGCCCCAAACCACACACACACACACACACACACACACACACACACACACACACACACCATTCTCCAACAACAGCGAGTCATGCAAGTTCTTGCAAACACGTTCTTACACACACACGTACACACTGCAGCGACACTCAGAACAAAGAGAGTCCATCAGTACTCAACACAGTGCATAATGCAGTCAGGTTGAGCAATACTACATTTTGCATTTTTCCAAAAATAATAAGAGGCTGCAACATAGATTTGCTGTTTGAGGCTCAGTCTGCTTAACATCACACAAAGCCGCAATGTGTTGTGTGTCGACAACATTACTTTTCGTGCATTGCGCACATTTCAAATTTGACAAATTGTGGAGTTAGCGCGAAAAAGCTTTCATTTCCTCCAGTTGTGTACTATCAGACCCACGTTCACCAACGCTGGATTACAATAATTTAATGATTAAACATTGAATCTTTTTAGACTGAGAGAGCGGCTGAGTGTTAAATGTGATCACAAACAACTCTGGATTGCTGTTACTCTATATACTATACTTATTACTATAGTAAAAATATATACAATAGATCTCAACAACAATCTGTATCAAGTCACTCAGCCACCGCAAACATTTGCAGAAAACATTCTAATAAAGTTGTTGTCAGCCTGAAAACCAATTTATATTTTTATTTCTTACATTCTGATTGCGTTTATATGAAAAAGTTCTCTGGGTCTTGATCAGAGTACAGAAACTCTCCTCATTGAGAGGCAAGTGAAGGAGACAAAAAACACATCCAGAATGAGCAAACACACAAATCTATGTCGGGACACACATTCTCCTGATCGCATGCAGCTCGGACTGACGATGGCGGACAAGTTTATGAACGGACAACGATCAACGATCAACATGTTCAGAGATGGAGAAATGTTGCAGTGTGTCACCACAGATGGAGCCTACATAACAGTGTTACATGTCATTAATAAAAAAAAAAAAAAAATTAAAAAAAATGTAAATAAGGAAACTACAGTAAATCTAATACCTGATCTTCTTTTGTGCTGTTTGGGTAATGTACAAGTACCTTTATACAATCCTTTAAGAGAGTAGAGTAGTAAACAAGTTAAAACATACTCAAAACAATTGGCTGGAGACACAGCTGATGGGAAAAGTAAATAGTTATTCGGTTGGTGGCCAAATTTAATGTTCAATGCATGCATTTGCATGATAAAAGCTTCTGTTACCATCATCATTAAGTCAATTGGGGTGTGATACACTGTCAGCTCTATAAAGGACAACTTCAGTACCTTACTGGCGTACAAAACTGGCATCACGTAAATAATGTGTTATTGCTGCTGAGCACTACTCATGCTTCACACTCTTAGAAAACGCTAGCAAATAGCAAACTGTGCTGCCCGCTAACAAATAATGCATTTTTCATCTCGCAAATATATCGTCTGTGATAGTCCCTCGCCATGACCAATTTGGGTTTATTACTTTGGAGAAACAAATATTTCTTTCTGGCACAAAATCTAGCTGGAATATGCTTCCTTACGACTGAATGACTTGGAAATGCAGATTGTGAATTCAACGCAATCTCAATGATCGCAGAGGGACAGCTTTTCAGATGTAATGCCGTTTCTCGGTTACATCATCCTAATCATGGATATTATTATTATTCCCTTCAGAGCTTGAGAAACGGCTAAACTCATATCATATAAAGATAAAAACACGGTCTCACAGAGCCAGTGCTGACACGTAAACAAGATTTAATTGTCAAACATGCAGTAAATCACTTGGAAAATGTTAAATAATAAAGAGTTCTATTAGTTATGAAACTTACTACACCCTTTGGGGCACTAGGTCTATGTGGAATGGGCCGAGAAAAAAAAAAAGAAAATGTATGAAGGTTTTTGTATCAAATTCTTACCTGCTTCTCCTCTCAAAGCTTTCTCCACAGCTACGCCCCTCTCTTCCAGCTGCCTCTGCTTCTCCTCCACCTGCTCCAACTGTCTCTGGATGATCTGAACGGACAAGCGGGTCAGAGAGTCAGCGCAGTGCATTACAAACAACTTGAGTTATCTCACGTGGGTGCAGAGAATAACAACATCAACCGCTAATTACAACTGATGTGTGCCACACGTTTCTCTGGGAGGCGGCTGCAGAGTTTACCTCTAATGCAATAGTTTACTCTCATTAATGACCAATTTCTCAAGGCACAGCGGGAGCACTTGCTAATTGGAACTCTATTGACGTCTACAAGTAGGTGAGCTTGCTTTGATGGGCAGATATTATTAGATGAATGTTACCAAAAAACGAATAGTATGTCATAGTTCTCCCCTCTGCGGCCCACACTACTCTCTCGCTTGTTATTGGCAGGGAATAGGGGGCAATGATAGAGGGGGATGCAGGCTTCTCTTGGCGCCTGAGAACTTTCCCCGACTATATTAAAAACTCAGCTTGGGGAAGGCAAAATGTCCGACATTTTGACACCAACGTTTAAATTGAAATCACTTCCCAGTGTCGAGTGCTCAATCTTAAATCACTGGATCAGTGGTAAGTCTCAAAAGAGGTGGAGGGCCCGTCATTAAATGTCTACAGTGACCTCCGCCGAGGAGATTACGCTTTCGGGTTTGTCTGTCTGTTTGTCAGAAGGGTTGCGGAAAAAAACGACCGGTCCCGATTGTCATGCAGCTGGGTGGAAGGGTGTGGCATGGGCCAAGGAGGAACCCGTTCAATCTTGGAGCGGATCCAAAGTCACAGGGCGGACGCACAAATCATGTTTCACTTTTGTTAACATTGCAAGAAACTTCAGTAATTATAATGCAAAGTTAGTGCAGTCATTTTCAGTCATCGTCGCAGCGGGCAACACAAAGTGGGCAATAAGTGAAGATAATGTCTTGGAGTGACCCATGTAAAAACCAGTTCTAACCCATTTTAAAAGGATTTGTTCATGTATTTTACGCTAGCTCATAGAGACCCCTTTGGTGAAAAGGAGCCCTTTTTTCATCTTTTGCAGCCCACTGGTGTAATATATACAGTACATGCATGAGATTTGGTCCAATTGAATGATATTTGAGATGATTATATAATCGAGTAGGATTTGATGGATGACAAGTGGTTCGACATGGGTAAAGTGAGGTAAAGTGAGGTAAAGTGAGGTAAAGGGTAGCATGAGAGTCGTCTAAAATGAGCAGAAACAGCTCAGATTAAATATTTGGTTTCTAACTCTGTCAGCGCTGAACTTTATCAGCGCCACGCAGCAGGAGGAGCTAAACAAGAAGTGCAGTTTGGGTTCCACAAATAGCCACTAAAAGGAAGCAAAATTTAGGCCACCTCACCACAGCTCCAGGAGTAGAGACTTTAGCAGTGGCTTAGTGCTGAGTCAGTGGACTGGAAGCCTGACTGCAGAGTTACAACATCAATCACAGTGGATTTCCTAACCAAAGGACATATTTGGCCGCACTCCAAGAGTGAGTCACATTAGAGTGACCATATGGTAAGTGAAATAAAAAAAACATCGCTGAGTAACAGTGACAGCACTACTAATCTAGTATGTCACGAACACTACAATCGTACACAACCCATTTCATTTTCAAATTGTTTGACATGCATGACTTGAATAATGTAACTGTTTAAAATAGCTGTTCAGCACACAAACCCCATCGGTAACACAAAAGAATCCATTAAACCTACTTTCCACATGACGTCAGAACAAGACTCAAGGCATGGCAGCAGCGCTCAAGCACGGAGCGCTAAGTGCTTACATCAGCATGCTAACATGCTCACAATGGCAATGCTAACGTGCAGGTACAATGTTCACCATGTTGGCCATCACAGCTTAGCATGTCGGCTTGCTTACATTTGCTCATCAGCACTAAACAAAGTACAGTTAAGGCTGATGGGGATGTCAAGTGTTTGGTCATAAACCAAAGTATTGGACAAACTGAAATTTTGTCCCGACGATGGTGCTAGAGACATTTTTATTTATTTTTTTTTAAAGTTAGGTGTCAAACTTATAACAAATTATCCAGAGGACAGGAATGTCTGTACCGAACTTGCTTTCAGAGTCATTTCACTCAGAACCTCAAATGTCGACCTTTACGTTACATTACAGGTCATTTAGCAGACGCTCTTATCCAGAGCGACTCACAGTGAACTACCTACAGGGACAGTCCCTCTGGAGCAACTCAGGGTTAAGTGCCTTGCTCAGGGGCTCAATGGTGGCAGCCTGGTATTAAACTCACACTCCCGGTGTTCTATTTGAAAGCCTGACCACTAGACCACGAGACTAAAGCCCACCACCTCACAGTGGTGACGGAGCAGAAGTCTGAGGATCACCAAAGGTCAGTTACCTGCGCTCTGTGCAGCCTCTTCAGTTCCTCCTGCTTGGCTTGCCGTCGTGCAGCTTTCTGGACCTTTCGTGTCAGCTTGGCATTCAGCTCTTCCTCCGTGTAGGTTTTCTGGTGTAATAACAAAAACATGGGTCAGAGAAGTTTCACTCGCGCGCTACTAATGTGTGGAGTTGACCCCATGGGGCCCTGGTCCTTAAGAAAAACTGAACCGGCGAGGAGGGGGAAACTCGGATTAGATCTTGCAGAAGGTGAAGGACAACATTGACGAGCACAATGTAATCTAGTTTAGGATATTTAAAACTTACACAGGACACGCTATCTATAGGCTTTTCTAAAGCCTATGAATTGCAATCTCAAGGTATGGTAACATAAAATCACTTAGAACACAATATATTCTGTATACGAGGGCGTATTGTAAGTAAAAATTATTTAAAAGAAATTTATTACGAGAAAAAACTCTATAAAGTCATAAATTCCCTGAGATTAAAGTCACAAATTTCCAGGAAATAAATAAAAAAATAATGTCAAGGAACCACATCACTTTACTTATTCTTGAAAATGTTTGACTTTATAATCTCAGAGAATATTTGTTTTTTCTCGTCAATCTACCACTTTAATTTTCTGAGAATATCCATCTTTTTCCTCTCGTAAATGTACAACTTCAATCTTAAAAAGTCTGAGTTTTTTCCTCGAGAATAAAACGTTTAAAGTTCTTCACATTACGAAATCTTCCCCAGCAATAGGCAATACAGTAAGCGGGGGCCTTTCCCCTATTAGCTGACATGTGAGGACATAAAAAGCTGGCATGAATCAGGAGAAAGAGAGAATAGCACTGAAGGAAAACGTCAAAGTTATCCCAGTATCCAGACTGGAGTGAAAACAGTGGCCACAGTGACAGAGAGGCAGGTTAATATCATACCAGTCAGAGAGGAACAGCCCCTGATATCAAGAGATGCAAGAGGTCTCAGAAAAGTGAGCGCCATTTGGAAAAGTCAAGTTTTAACAGAGTGGATATCCAGCCGTGAGTGAGTGGACGCTGCGGTCCTACTGTCACATGCATCCAGACGGTTAGTTGTAGGCCAGGTGCACATGAGGTGTTATGACAGTAAACTGGCACATGCGCTGAGGGGTGGGGGTTTGGGGGGGGTGGGCGGGGTTATCAATGGGAACGTATGTAATACTACCTTTGTGGCGTACGATCTCTTGAACGCCAGTGCGTGAGGGACATAAACAGACTTGGGGAAGACAAAACAAAAAAAAAAACAAAAAAACAAAAAGGGAGGAAACAAACATGATACAGATGATAAGATTAAATGGGTTAATGATTATGTTGAGTTGGTCAAAATAAGACAAAAAGTAATCATTTAGCTGGTACAATCGAAACAGGCAATGTTAATATCCCACACCCACACAAAAATGGCAAGGTGCAGATTCATATACATCTATTGTTAATCAGAAATTAGTCGAATGACAACGAATCACATTGTAAGAAAACAGATTTTAGACCTAGGATTTTATAGATCCGTCTCACCATGAAATCAGTGAGGCAGGTCTGTTATTTTCAGTCGACAATAATCTCTACGGGAAAATATCTAACACACTCACAGATCTGGGAAACTACAACACCACAACAGTCACTAGAGACTCGTCTACTTGATCCCTGTGGGCTCTTATTGAAGTACGCACGGCACGGAAGGCATGATACAGATTCAACCTGCTGCGAATGAAGCCGCATTAATTCCAAACTCAGATCAATATTATTGAAGAATAACTAAATGTCAATTCTTCGTATACCGTTTGTCATCAAAGTGAAGAAAAACTAAAATTCGATCGTTTATGCTTTTCTTCTTTTTTCATGTGTTTACCACGGTTAATGAATTCATGCCTCTGGCCCTGAACTCCACTGTTTCTATCTAAACCAACAGAAACACACAAACACAGACCGAGCAGCACTGGAGACAACCATTTTGAATTTCAGCCTAACATAATAAATGCAAATGGATTCAAATAAAAAAAAAGAAAAAAAAAAAGAGCTCAACAATAGAGGCGTGGGCATTGAGTGCAGAATGTCTGCAGTGTCCAAATATGCCACCTGCATATCTATTGAATCAAGTCTTTTGAAGAATTCACTCATTTAGCTTACGGATATCATTATGATGTACGTTTAGCATGTCAAATTGTGATGCTGAAGACCTTGAAAATGTGTTTTTCTTTGTCATGATTTGTCCTGAGATCACCCGAGGACAACGTTTAAACACTCTTTATTCTAACACTACTCTAAAAAGGCATGAATTAAGTATTAAAAACGTTCCTTTGAGGTCAGTCTAAAATCCTGATGCAAGCTTTGTGAACCAAACATTAGTAGAATATTATATGCATTATATTTTTGGATGAAATTCAAAATCATTTAACCCCCTTCTGCGCAATACCTCCTCGTCGTCTTTCTCCTTTTCTCGATCAACCTCTTTTTCCCGCTCTCTTTCTTTTTGCCTCTCTTTCACCCTTTTCCTTTCCTTTAATTCCCTCCTTCTCTCCTTCTCCAGTTTCTCCTCCTTAATCGTTTCCTTCTGCATACCTGATACTAGGTCAAAGATGTCCATGTGCTGCTGGGAGTGGAAGAAATTATTTAAAGGGAAGTGGTTTGTGGGAAGCAAAACAGAAATGGATGCAATAGATGTGATGTGCAGCCTCCGCTGGGCCATAAATGCTGTTTGCTTCCCTCAGGTGAGGAAAGGCTGAACAGGCCTACATAGCTGGTGTTGTTGCGTTTTACACCTTTAATGGCTGAACACACCACCTGCCTGAGAGCCCGTTGGTGCTTCCAACTTTCAAAATGGAAAAGAATTACGGTGCACTGTCAGATTTTTCCCAAATGATCCACCAAAGTCAGCTTCGTGCTTTGCTACAGCTACAACACCAAGACCAAAAATTGTCGCTGCTATAAAAAATAAATAAAGGTTCAGAATTTTAGAGGCGGTGGGTCACGTCCTCATTTAAACCGCTCCCGGGAGTCTGCCGACTGGTCCGGCTCTGAGCAGCTGGCCTCCATTCATTGTCAGCAGATGTTTAGCAGACTTAAATGTCTTTGCGAAAACGAGCTCAGGCTGGCTTTGCGAGGCTATTACATGTCTAAACTCCTCATGGCGAAGATGCAACATGTCTAATTGCGTCTATTGTTACTCACATCTGCCTTTGACTTCTGGGAAGACCGCTCCAGAACATCATCACAGGACAGGTCCGAGTCCTCGGAGAAGCTCAAGTTTCTGCGGGATTTCAAGTCTGGAACAAAAAAAAAAAAAAAAAGGAGAAGAAAACCGATTTATTTTTTCTAGAATATCACATAAAAAAAAAACAGATCAAAATTGAGTTTTTTTTAAATTGCGTTTTAACTAAATAAATAAAATAATGTAAACATTTTTTAAACTGCTTACATAAATATCAGTTCATAGGATACACATAGTTGACTGATAAATGATAAATTCCTGTCAGAGGATACAATATACCAATAAATACTGACTAGCATAGATGCACAAAATCACCTTTTTTACCTGATGATCTCGCAGGAGGTGAGGTTTTCTTCTTCCCAGAGTCCTGAGTGGTGGAGCTCGAGGAGGGCGTGCTCGGACACGATTTATCGTCCTTCTTCTTCTTGTCCTTCTTGTACCCCGAGAAGACGGCCTTCCACAGCGATTTGTGTTTGGGCGGTGTCTCGTCTGTGCCGGAGAGCCTGCTGCTGTCGTTCTTCGCCTTTTTCTCCTTCTTATTCTTGCGCGGCGAGAAGAGAGAACTCCGCTTCTTGCTCTTGCTCGAGGTGGAGCCGTCTGACGAGGCGACCGAGCTGTCCAGACTCTTGTTGCTGCTGAAGAAACGCTCAGGTAGAGTCTCTGCCTTCTTCGACTCCAGAGCTTTCACGGCTGATGTCTTCGGAGATCCCGCTGACTTTTTACTTTTTCCGGCGGCACCATCTGGGGTTACGCTCCAGGCCACTTTAGGTGACGCTCCCTTGTCTGTGTCCGATTCTTTCATTTTGTTTAGCTGCTTGGTCATTGCGTCTTTTAATACCTGGCTCTTCACTGACTTTTCTCTGGCCTTCATTCTCTCCTCAGCGATCTCCTTGGCCTCTGGGGAGAATTGAGTTGCCCTCTGGGCCTTAAAGGCTTCATTGGCAGGGATATTGGGCTTACCGTTTTCCATTGCTAGAGCCAGATGCAGGGGAGGTCTGTCCCTGTTGGGCTTGCTGGTGGGCGGAGTGTAGTACCTGCTCATGTTCGTTTCTGGCGTCCGCTCGTCGTAGGACTCCTCCACGTCGTCAGCAAACGGAATCTCCTCCACCGTCTCCACAAACGACTTCCTCACCTCCTGCGCCGGCCGTGGCTTCTTCTTCTTCTCCCTCATGACAACCACTGGAGTCGTCGTTTCCGGATCTGCCTGAGGCGAGGGGACCTTCCTGGGTGCTGGTTTGGGCGCGGACACAGGGCTCAGCTGGGTCCTCGGCGCAGGAACGGGACTCTTGATTTTTGCCGGCTCTTTGGCACGCTCGGGTGGATGTTTTTCTGTCCCGTTGCTCCAGGACACCTGGTGTTTCTGCAGCCTGAGCACGGCTGGAGACTGATTAGCAGGCACAGGTGGTGGCGGGCTGGAGGGCGGGGTGAGCATGGCGGAGTCGGACGTGTTGTAGCTGTCACTGTTCGCTGTCTGGCTCGTGGCCATGCTCCCATTCAGCCCCAAGCCGGAGCTGCTGCTGAGGTCCCTCTTATCAGAGCCATTACTCTTGGGCTCCGCAGGAGATATGGGGGTAATGACCTGACCCTCCAGAGTGATGTTGAGCCTGCGAATGACAGCGCGGCCAGTAAAGGCAGGCTTGTGTTCCTCTGGCACATCTGGAGCCTTCACAGGGGTGGAGTCCTGCGCTGGAGATATCACAACACTCTTCTCTAAGATTTTACTGCTGCGGTCCAAAGGAGTCAAACCGAGGCTCTTCCTGATCTCAGCACTCTTTAACCAAAACTCCTCAATGATATCCGTCTTTTTAGATGGAGTTTCCTCTGTTGAGGAATCCACGTACTTTGAGGGCTCAGGCGTGCCCTCGTCTGTTTTGGTCATGGGCGTCGATGTGACCCCGGGGATGGGCTGAGTTCTGACGGGAGAGTCGGAGGTGAGGGGTGACGAGGGTTCTTGGCAGGGCAAAGGCTGAGCGCAGATTGGGGAGAGGGGGTTGCCTGTGAGAGGGCAAATAGAGCGGTGAGGGTACACAGGAGATTTAGGCGTGCAAGTCTCTGGGAGGGGGGTGGGCTGAGAGCAGATCGGGGAGCCAACAGGTGACATGACGGGGGATCTGACAGGGGACTCGATGGCCGGCTTGACCGGAGAGCTGATGGGTGATTTGGCGAGTGAACTTAGGGGAGAGGCAGGGACACTGACGGGGGAGGCAGCAACAGCGAGAGTAGGAGACGGGACAGAGGAGGGGTCCTGAACCGGAGCAGGTGGAGGGCTCAGGGGGCTCCTAGCGGCTGGAGTGGGCGATGGAGTCGTCCTCTCGGGCTTCCTTTCCTCAGGTATGAACGGTTCTGGGAAAAAGCGAATGCCGGGAGACTTCACCAGATTTATCTAGAAAAGAAACGGGAGAAGTTCAGGATTAAGTCACATACCTTTAACGCGTGTGATATATAAATTGCAGCTCGTTCTACGTGGGATGTAGTAAATGACTGCAGCATATCGCCAACATCGAGTACAAATATTAATTGGCATGTCATTTTGTGGATGTGCGTATGGGGCATCAGGAGGGAAACAGGGAAAGCGCCTGAGGGTTAGGGAAAGAAGTGAAGCGCCAAAGCGAGTTTATAGTTTACAGTGTTGAGGTCGGAAACAGTAATAGAGAATGCCGGCCTCCTATTCGAAAAAGAAAAACTAAACCCCACGTTGGTTTGCGGTGCGTGTATATACAAGGTATCACGGTAAAGGCGTGAAATTCACCTTCCGGTGAACGTGACGCAATTTAACATTCAATCCATACGTTAGTCAACAAATTAAATAAATAAATGAATGAAACAAACATATGAAATTTACTAGAATGATCACGCTGGTTAAATCAACCGGTTATGATATTTTTAAAGTAAATAGGAAAATATCGAGATATACAACGTATATCGCTCCATAGCCTAAAAATATTGAGGTCATTACTTATAAGCCATATCGCCCGGCCCTACATCAACTATACAGGTGTGTAATTATCTTACCTGAGATTCCGGCTCTGGAGGTGGTTTCAGCGGGGAAAGAACTACATCTTCTTTCTGTGTGGGGCTGACACTCAATGCTTCTGAATGCAAAAATAACAAAGATAGCACTCGTTTTTATTCATGCAAAAACACTACAGAGAGATCAATTGAGAGGAATCATTGGGGACATGTACCAATACTGGAGGGCATTCTCAGACTTTCTGATTCCTTGTCTTCCTCAGGAAGCACTTCAGTGCGCTCTGACTGATGCAAGCGAGCCTCAGCTTCTGCATCTGAAGGGATGTCGTCTGCAATTGAAACATTAACATTGTGAAATATTCAATTGTTACACAGCTTTATAACGTTAAAAATACGTATGTCCTTTTATTCGAAAATGAGCTTTTTGTGAACCAAAAATGTTGTGAAAGAATTGATGGGATTCCTATTTGTATTATTTTGACTGCTCACCCTGGTCCATCTCTGTGCCGGGCTCCATATCTGGACTGTCTGCTTCGGCTTCCAGATCTTCGTCCTCACAGGGCTCTGGCATGACAACGAAATGGCAAGAGTCAACTGGTGACAACTTCTCTCTTCAGGCAACAGAGTGAGAACCTTTTTCTTTTCTTTTTTTTTTCAACTTCCTAACCTTAACTGAACTTTTCTCTGAAATTCTCGCTTCAGGCTAAATGTTAGAAGAAAAAAAAGAAGAAGAAGAAAAAAAAAAAAGGGCATCGGAGTTCAAAGATTGCTTAATTAAAAAATCTATCAAAAACAGTTTTGAAGACACAGGGGAAAAGGATGAAAGGGCTTCAAAAACCAAAATCCAACTTTAAGGAAAGTTCTTTGGCAAGAAAATCATACATTAGTTATGCGTACAAATGAAATCATATCAGTCAGTCCATGAATATGAACAAAGGTTGGGCACAGAGCAGCATTAGTGAATAGATACATGCAGCTATCCATTTTTAAACGAGCAAATGGATGCCATTTAAACCAAGCAAAAAGCACAACCAAAATGTTAATGACATTGGTTAAGTGGCAAACAATAATCCCTCATTTAAAACTAAATTTGGTGGGAGAGACTACGTTTCTAACAAAAAGTGAAACGGAGAAATGACCCACGCAGTTCATTTAGGCAGTTTTTAGAATAATATTACAATATTAACCATCACTTCTGCCAAATGCACTCAATCGACCTTTGTCCATGTGGGTGCAGAGGCACATACTGACAGAACATCTAATTGTAGAAGGTCTGAGCACAGGGAGCGCTTTTCTAGGCTTTTAACCCAGAAAACAAGTGCTGCCTATGAATCCAAATATATGTAGGACTCTCATTTACATTCAGAGAAGCTATTAAAAAGTTGATAAAAAAAAAAAAAAAACCTCAACAGCCTTGTTCGACTTTCTTTCTAGCACAAGTACTATTTATGGGTTAGTCCGAAAATAACAAGAATAACAAACTTGACAGATTCCAGGTGAAATACTTCACACATTACCCATCAGGGCAAGAAACACTGTGGTGGTAAGTGTTTTCGAGCCTTGATGTCTCGTCCGTCTCTGGGATACAGTACATCGCAGTACAGAATGTGAGTAAAGAGAAAATACATATTTAGGTAAGTTGGAAGGGTAGGGTGAGAGGTTGGGAAGTGGAGTCTGCCCCCTATAGTGCAGCACTCTCGAGAGCGACAGCCTTACAGCGTGCATGCTTGTGAGTACGCGTCTCTGCATGCTCCAGGAAAAGGCCAGCCGATAAGACAGATAGAGTACGAGTCTAAGACGGGATGTCAATGATCCCGTTTAAGTCTGTGCTACCTCCAGACACGGACTCCAACCAGACTCTCACTGCCTCGCGTCGGGCGGATGTGTGGGCGGGGGCTACGTTCAAACCAGAGGATACGGAACAACGAGGGATAGATGGCAGGGAAATAACATGTAAAGTAATTAGACACACGAGAAAGAACATAGCACAACACAAAAAGAACAAAGCGGAACGAAATCAAAAAGGATTGACAAGGGACGTTACGTTCATCACAGCGACTCGGAATGACAAATATATATAAAAAAAAATAAAAAATGTAACACAAAATTAGACATTCCAAGACAAAAATGAGACAAAAATGTACAAAATCAGAGATGATTACAAACAACAGGTGCGTTAGTTGGGGGCGGGGGACATACAAAACAGAACAGCAGCAGCCACGCTGGTGAAATGAGACATCCTGATCCTGAACCCTGTGAGGCTTACAGCTCGGGACTCGCCCAGCAGAGCCTTCCCCAGCTCCTCTGGGTGGGTTACCTGCGGAGGAGGGCTGCGTGAGCTCAGAGGGTTGGGAGAGTTGGGAGTCCGAGGCCAGCTGCGCCTCCGTATCTCCCTCAGAGTCCAGGTGTGTCCTCACCAAACCTGGAAGGAGCTGGGGATCCACAGGCTGCAGGACTTGTTGGATCTGTATGTTCCTGACTAAATGCGTGTGTAGGGTTGTGTTGTGTTGAGGTGAAGTTTGTGTGTGAACCAAGAAATCAGAGGCAGATCAAGAGAGATGAAGGCAGGTGTGAGGATAAGTAGTAGTGGAAGCAAAAGAAGGGATGAAAGAGGGAGAAGGCAGAGAGCGATTAGAATACAGTCGCAACAAATAAAAAGAAATCATCAGAGGCCAGGTACAGGGAGGCTTCATGCACTACACTGCAATAAAAAAAAACATAAAAGTGAGCTGCAAAGATGTGAGAGAAAGAAATAATATACATTGCAGAACAATTCTGCCACTCAACACCAACACATACGTAGCTGCAGCGCCTAGGGGGAAAACACAAAATTATCGGATATTTCTTAGATTAGTGTATTAAAGCCGTATACAAAAAACTGAGGTATTAAACAGGTTAATGGAAGGTTAAAATGGGATAAGACTCACAGTAAGCCTCTAACCCTCTGAACCCCATGATGTTTCAGGGCATTCTCTTTACTGCAGTATACAAGTCCTGCACCTCTATGGAAACAGCACAATCATGGATTTTGTGCAGTATGACACAGTTATAATGCCATCAATCATAACAATAAAAAAATGTTTATCTATTACATTTTGTGTGGACTCCACATGCTATACATAGAGACTTATTTACATGTTTACAACCCATCTTGTCCTCTCTGCTTTGTGTAACCAGACTGCAGTTTAGCTGAATTCTACTGAATTTGTCTCAGCTGAGTTATTCATGGTTTCCCAGTTGCGCTGAGGAGCGCAGAATTTAAGATTTTTTATAGGATTTAATTAGTGCACACGCTTTAGTTTTGGGGAAATTTTAAATGAGACATGTAGAATAAAGCCATATTGATTAACCTTCACAATTTTAAGCTTAGATTTTGTTACTTTTCCATGTCACACATGATTTGTTCAAAGACTGTCAGATATTTGAAAATCTCTATTTTTACAGTTTCTGGATATGATAAATGGTGTAATTCTGGCAATTTAAAAAAGAAAGCATGCCTTTCAAACCTGCCAGCAGATTGTGGGGTTCAAAGGGTTAAGAAGCACACTTATGAACACAAAATCCTTTAAAAAAAATTAAAAAACACAACTGCAAACAACAACAAACAAAAAAACAAAGACAACAACAAAAAAAAAAAAAAAAAAGTAAAAGCCACACTCTTATTGTAGAAATCCTTGAAAAAGAAACCCAAACCAGCCAGGATTATACATCACGCTCAAAGTTACTGCAAACGCATCCACAGGCAGTTCTGCTGCTACCTTTAAATGTACCAACATCGTCTTCATCTGTGAGGTGCTTCTCCAGCCAAAGGCCTGACTGGAGCTCTTTATCCCAGGGGCAGTAATCACCCTCTGCCAGCAGGGGGAGACAGAGGCCCAACAAACACAAACAAATACATAAACACGTACACAAATACACGCGCACACACACACAGCGGACATGGGGGGATGTAATGAAGAGGAGGGGAGGGAAAGTGAGGAAAGAAGCAGAGAGGATGAGGAGAACAACACTTGAGACAGTGATACTTCACAGGAAACAATGTGAAACATAAAAAGCAACCAGAGTTCTGCACAGGACAAGAAGGAGTCTGGACAGGGAGTTAACATACACCCAATTTCCAGTCTTCACAGGAACCGTGCTAGCAAATTTACCATCGCTTGACTCCTCCTCCTCCTCATCTTCATCATCATCCTCTTCCTCCTCCTCGTCTTCATCTACTTCCCCGTCTCTGCTGACTGCATCGGCGAGGGCCTGGCCCACGTCGTCTCCCTCCTCGCCCCTCAGTTTGGCGTGGAGCTCTAACGCCTCCTTCCAGGGAACCCCGCCGAGGTCTGAGGGGCTGAGAGGCTGCTGTTCACCTTCCTCCTGATCATGGTCCTCCTGCTCGTCCTCCTCCTCCATGTCTGACTCTGAGCTACTATTGGAAAACAGAGGATGTGTCGCAGTAAAGTGTTAGAACAAGTGGGAGGGAGAATCAGACAACGTGCAATGTCAAGGTAGGACTGAACTTCAACTTGTTGTACAGTACATCTGACTTTCCCATTTCTGTAGGGCTGTAAGGGTTTGTCATTTCTATAGATTGCCCTAAATTTTTTATTTTTTTAAATCAGGCTTCGAAGCCAATACGTAGACTAGGGCCACAACTAACAACTGTATTCATTATTGATATTTTGATAGATTTTTTGAACCTCAAATCTGTAAAATGTGAGAAATTAATAAAGAATAATGCATCAACATTTCAGACAGCCCAGAGTGAATTCATTTCAAGTCTTAAACAATATTCTATTAGAAAATTCTCACAAGTTCAACTTGTTGATCATTTACAAACACAGGCGGAAGTGGAGGGAAGAGTTAAATCGATTAGTCGATAAATCAATGAAAAAATTAACCGCCAACTATTTTGATAGTCAATCATTCAAGTAATTTTTTGAGCAAACAATTCATTGGTGTGGAGCAGGAGTGAACTGAACTGAAGTGAACCTTTATACAGATAGGTACAAAGGAAATAAAAAATAAAATAAAAAGGGCTCCGGGAACTTATGAATTATATCTTTTTTTGAAATTGATAGTTGTTTATGCTACTGAAATGGCAGTTTATCACTCAATTTGAAAGAAATGCACAGAAGAATAATGAAGATTGTTTTTGTGACATTGCGATCACATTCCTTTGGCCCACTAGAAACAATTCAAGGAATCAGCTGCAACAATCAATATCAGAATTTCAGCAACTTAGAAATCCGAAAAATTCTCGAGACATCCAACAGCAGTAAATAGTTTTTACGCTCCTACCTGGAGCCCAGGTCAGCATCTGTGGCCTTGTCCAGCACGCTGCTGAGGTTGTGTTCTGCCAGTGTCTCCTCAGGCACCTCCTCCAGCTCCTCCTCCCTCTGCAGGGACAGGCGGTAGTTCTCCAACTCGATGCGCTCTGGAGTTCCCCGCAGACGTTTCGCCAGGCTGGGCTCCTGCAGGCCGTTGACCTCCGGCACTGCGGTTGTGGATCGAGCGCGACGTGAAGGAAGGGAAGAGGAAATGATGACATCGGGGTGGGCAGCAGGTTGGAGGTGTGGAGGCAGAGGAGAAAAGAAAATAAGAGCACAAAAAATGCAACGGAGAATGAGATAGGTGCAACATTAGAGAGGAGAGGAGCAGCGCAGGAGCAGAACTGATTAAAAGGACATGTTTAACTTTAAACGGGATCCAAACAAATCCACTGTGGCACTTTTTGTGAAAACTACTACTTGTGATTATGGATACAAATTCTGACTGTTTGTGTGTGAACATATGAGCCTAATAGTACAAATCCATCCACATCCAACAAGAAACTAGTGCATTTCCATACACATTTGCCGTTACATTACTTATTCCCATTTACCCCCTCTATACTGAAGCAACTTTGTATTTTAAAAAGGACAAACTGACAAGGACACACCACTTGAAGATCTACAACTGAATTTATTGCATTAGATTATATTCCTACAGCAAATAGTATCAACAAACACACATAAAGTTTAACACTCTAGTTCTACAGTTATATAAGTACCAGGTTGGTGCGTTGCCTTTTTCCCATCCTGAAAAGCAAATCTTAAAACTGTATTTATTTTCAAAATGTGTCTTTCGAATTGACTTGGATATTAATTCATATGAATGGAATGGATCAAAATACGTTTTTTTTTTATTTATTTATTTTATTTTTACACATTATACTACACTTTCGTACTTACTTAAACGGAGATTAAATTGCTCTCCAATTCAGATAAAATGTCAATGTGCCCCCCATGTAAAGCCCACTAAATAAGGAAACCACTGAAGCATATTTTATTCTGTGTAGGAAAGTATTCAACAGCTGCAGTTTCCTTTTTTGCCCTGAAAACAAGTCAACATTAGTCAAAACTCCCTGATTAGTTTAGATTTTATGGTTCACCTTTTCCATCTAAACTAACTCTTTAATGAAAGCAACCCATGACCTAACATAATGCTATTTGTGCCGTCTTCAGCTTTACAATATATACTATTTATTTAAAATATTTAAAGAAAACAATGAACATTAATTGTATTATGAGAATTACTAAAATATCAGGAATAGCGAAAAAATGTTATACTGTACTATAAACAATGCAAGGATTTCTCCCAAAATGATTTCTGAATTACTTCAGCAGTTAAAAGGTTTACTCTGACACGACATTACCATATAAATAAACCTAATCTTAAACTTCATCTATACAATATAACATGATTTCCCACACTTATAATGATGTGTATCTTCTGGTTATCGTCATACTATTTTTCAACGTCGCCAAGTAATCCTTTCATTTTGTTATTATTATCTAGAATTCATGTAACGCGCGATTATAGTGTTAGTAAACTATTTAAATTTATAACACTACACCTGCCGCACAATGCAGCAGGCCTACACTTAAATTCCAATTATTCTTTTTTTCTGTCAATCTTAACAGCCTGTTCTGTTCAGCTCTTTTTCTATTCATGTCGATTATATTTGTCAATAATATGCAATCCAATTAATGTAGCAAAGATGCACTACATTAAGCAAACACAAATGTGTCTTAGTAGCAATCTGTCGGGGGGGGGGTGCGAGGCTGAGGGATGCAGGAGGGCAGCGCAGCCGAGAAGGTCCGATAGAGGAGTGGAAATCACAGGCACTAATTCAAGCACGAGGAGAGCGCTCAGTTTTAAGCTGCTCTGATAGGAGGGGGAAAGGTAAAGCTCACACAAGCACTGATACAGGCACTTCATCACAGTTATGGTGAGTTTCAGTAAAGAGGGATACTGTAGGTGCAAAACAGCTTACAGAGAGAAAGGAAAACACATCACAAAGCAGGCTCTAAAAAGGAACACATCACACAGGAGGAGGTAGAGCTAAAAGAAAGCAGTCCCAGGCCACCAGAGGTTACAATCACAACAGGGTAAAAGCTTGGCTCTTCATTAAAACACAGGCAGGGAACAAAAATAAATCACGATTTACGGAATTATCTTAGATTGTATAAATGTATTGCTGTATGCCAAATTTTTACTGATATTTTGAGTAAGAAACTTCCACGATAAAACAAATCTGAGCAGGAAGGGGTTTACAAATACCGCTGCCTGGAGAGCTGACTAGAAGGAACTCTTGTTTTAATTACCAAGCCAAGAAGAAATTAATTCAAGATGCACCATTCGTTTCTGAAATGATGCTGCCGGAGGCCTGCTTTACTGCCTCGACCGATCGCAGGTCACGACACGGCTGCAAACGGAGACAGAAACAATGCTGCATCTTCAAGAAATCAATCTGAGACGAAGAATCACAAGATTTACATGAACACTCCGTCAGTGAGTCAATACAGTCAGCTAAACAATCCCGCTGACAATTAGTTGGCAAAGGAAGTAAGGAAGAGGGAAAAGAGGAGAGTCATGCTAGAGGAGGTTGAGCAGGATATTGATGGAGAAACAGCAGAAGAGGTAGATGCAGTAGGTACACAGGAAGGGAGAGTCTAGGGGGTTGTGCGCCACCTGGTGGCAGGTCCAGGAGAGCGTGCGGCGGAGGTTACGCAGCGGGACTCCCACGCCCTTGAACAGACGGCAGGGCGCAGCCACCGCAGCAAGAGAGGAAAGTGGGGTACCTGAGGGCTGGAGGTCGGCCGACGGGGCTGCCGCTGCCATCGCCCTTCCGGGGGCGTCCACGGTCGCCGTAGGAGTTTGGTGCGCCTGGTTCTCCTGCAAAGATAGATGACGTCAAGCGCAGCTAAGTCTCACACTCAGAGGTCGGGTTAACCGAATATGTTCCGATGACAGAGGGCGATCTGCTGCAACTTTAAGTGGTTTACACCCCTTTTTTTTTTTTTTAGCTAGTTTCTAGTCTTTGATCTCACGTGGGCTATATCCCTAGCAACATAGCATTGCAAAATGTCACGGCAGCAGAGTGGACGAACTTTCTTTCAAAAGCCTAATCATTTTGATGCCATTGAAAAACAAGGTGAAAAATGAAGGATTGATGCTGTGGAGGATGAAGGACAAGCAAGTAACACTGATGATGCTCATCAGCCAGCAGAATGAAATGGATAAATTAAAATGAAAGGCTATTAAATATGTCTGATTATCATAAAAATGTAAAAAAAAAAAAAAATTGATTATAGATGATGGAACTTTTACGATCCTGTCCGTCAAAAATGACAGACAACAAGAAAGTCTAATGCAACTCCCTGCCTCTACTCAATATGCTACTCTGCTTCCCACATGCAAGCCCTTGTTCCCCTACCTAAGCACTGCATTTTGAAGATAAACCACACAATTAACTTCTTCATTATAATGCCAGCCAATCCTGATTTCCACTAGGATTTCAACTAGTAAACAGAAACAGGTACCTTAGCAGTGATTTGAGTAGGCGAAGGAGCGGGCCTCTTTCTCTGAGCATAGCCAGACAGACGGTAACAGTAGTGGGGCTTGCAGTAAAATTTCCCTGCAGGATGAAAGGAGACAGACAGCAGACAAAAACATAAATACAATGCATAAATACATATACACACACTGTGCATTCTGTATATTTCACCTCACGGAGTCCATCGGCTTTATTTCTCCTGCAGAAGTAGACTGTGCGTTTGTCTTTTTGAATAAAAAGATCTTCCTTTCTGTCTCAGCTCAGACCGTCTGTGGGTTTTTAGTCCTGCGGCTAACTCTGAAAAACAGCTACTCGCTCTCAATAAACAATCTACTGCCTGTCTGCGAGCACAATAGACACCCCCCAGAGAGAGAAAAAAAAATATGAAATTATGAGACTATACTCGGCTCTGGGGTCAATGTAATGTAATGTAACATTAGGTAAATGACTTTAAAGTTTAGATGTAAAAGTTAAAAGTCATGTGGCTATAGCATCTTTCTATTTAATGTTGCGGTCTACATGCTGGTACAACAATGACACTTAGTGCAGTCAGCTCCTTCATCTCAGTGTCTCCGGGAAGTGTCCATGGGTGGATTTGGAGATTGTGGTGTGCATTGTTCATCTGCCATAGTCTCTCTGTTATTTATTACATTTTTTTTTGACACAACCACTGGAGAGCGCCAGACTCTCACATTTTCAAATTAAAAAACTAAATAAAACTGAGCTTGCAATTGTTGTTTACTCTGATTGTTTTGGTTGGCTTCCAGCTCATGTTTTATTCTGCCGTTGCGACAAGTTCAGCTCATTTCAGATGCAGTGGATGTTTAGTAACTTTACGACTGTCTTACCATCCTCCACATCGAAGGCGTAGGAGGACAGTCGTAGTGTCGTGCTGCAGTATTCGCACTTGAAGCAGCTGCGATGGAAGAACTTCCCCTCTGCGCTCAGCCTCTCCATCACGTACACGCGCTTTCGGCAGAAGAAGCACACGTCGCTGCCACCGATGTTGACGGGGAACTCTTTTCTGAAAGAGCCCTGTGGACGGAAAGATTGAGGATCGGTCAATTTTTATGAAGAGGAGAGGAGAGGAGAGGAGAGGATGGGAGAGGAGAGGATGGGAGAGGAGAGGATGGCAGAGGATGGGAGAGGAGAGGAGAGGAGAGGAGAGGAGAGGAGAGGAGAGGAGAGGAGAGGCTTAAATACATCAAGGATTTAGTGGACACCCCACACCAGGCCACTGTCAATGTATGCTGGGTATTGAGCTACTTTATAACCCAAAGTCAATATCACACAACAGAGCAAGTCAATGGTTGTTTGTCAGTAGGAATGGGGATCTCTGATCATTGGGCAAATTACCTACAAACAAAACAATATCAGAAAAACAGAAGTTTACTTGTGGAGCAAACACACACACACACACACTCTCTACAGCTACACGGAGATGGATAAAAGTTAGTTTCTGCAGCAGAAAAACTAGCATGTCAACAACATATCATTGTACATAGCAACACCCTCTGGCAAGCGAGGCTTTGATCTGCGCCGCCACATGCCTTCTACCCGCGGGGCAGCATGCTTACCAAATCCCTCTTTTCAGGTAGGGGCTTAGGATCTTCTTGAGACTGAAGCTGATTGGCTATCTGATCAGCCAATGAGCTAACTCCGCCTGTGTACATCCTCACATAGCGCTATCAACAGCATTAAGGGAGGGGAAAAAAACAGGTGGTCAAACATTAGAAAATGACGGATGAAAAAGAAAGATGATATGAAAAACAGATGGAAGAAAAGGGGAAGAGGAGAGTTTAATCACAGAAGGTGTTCACTAACAATAGTGTCTGAAAGGACATGTTACACACGACAAAGCAATGTTTCCATGCTCGATTGATCAAGCGTTTAGACGTGCCTGCAACCAAATATACCTCAAATAGCTAAGTTCCGCTTCCATTTACTTGCCAAACAAACAGCATTATTGGATTTGCGACATCATAAACAGAGATCAAGTATCCCAGCATTTTGAAATACGACAGCTACTAAGTGGACCTTCATTGTTCATGAAGATTACTATGCGTGCTTACACGCTTACAGTAAAGCAATCATGCATCTGTTATTCCCATGCACAGACACAGAGGCACTCACACTGCACTGTGGTGTTATTCATCGAACAATAAATATGAACAAAAGAAAATGCTGTAAAGGAACAGTCAAACTGGTTTGCTGCTATTCGTTATTAGTTTGAATCTTAAATTAATCTACACCAGGATTAGGTTTGCATCCATTAAAATAAAAAAAAATAAAATAAAAAAAAAAAAAGCTATTGCATCCCTTACAGGGGAAGAATTGAGGTCAGTATGTACTATGAGGCAAACCTAAGCCATGTAAACTATTACTGTGGAGGAGATTTGACTCGCTTTGCAGTCCCGCTGCATTGTAAAATTGTTACCCCGCCACAGTTGGAACTGTGCTCGTCAACATGGGAATTAAACTAGATGAGATTTTTTGCTGCCAAGCTGCTCTTTCAATCCAAAACAACTATGAGGGACTCCCTTGGCAAAATAGGAATCATAATTGAGTTCAAGCGCGCGTCAGCTGAGAATATTTTGATATCTGTCCAGATAGTCATAACAAGGACTGATTACTCACCCACATGCTAAATCACAACAACCGCAGAAAACAATTAACAGTTAGCAAATGAGTTTCTTGATATTTCACAACCAGCCGCCAGCTTTTAAAAGCAAGTCTCAGATGAGCTTAAGTTGTGTTAAGCAACTTGTGTAACTAAGTGAGATGATGCGTCTTGATGAAAGACAGAGTGCAGATGCAGTGTTAGAGTCACCACACTCCATTCCTTCCAAACGACTACCTGTCTCAAGGGGTCAGAGGTGGAGGGGGGGGAATCAGGGGGAGACTGGGCTCGGGCCAGGTGCCATTGTTCCATTAAAAAACGGGAGGGTTTTTTCTTAGGCTCCACCAAAAAGGAGGGAGAGAGGAGAGTAGTTAAAATATAGTAGCTATATAAATAAACTTGATTTGATTTGATTTGAAATAAAAAAAAAATGTGAATTTAAGAATAAAAAAACAAAAAAAAAAACAAATATGAACTTTATTGTTTCTCACCATTTCTGAACGAGTAAGAAATTAACTAACCAAATTGTGTTGTTCGCCTGTTGGTCAGCTTCATTCCCTCTGGGGTTTTATGCTAACACGCTAGCATACATTGCTGAGTTTAGCAATTTCTTTTTTTATCCAAATATAACACCCATATTCTTTTTTTACATTTCTCCTTTTTAATAATATTCCAACCTATTCCTACCGATCTCGGACGTGACAAATAAAGTCACTTGAACTTGTCTCAAACAAAAAAATTGGTCGTGTATTTCCCATTAGCTGTCCCTCTCGTGTTCTATGCTAACGCGTTAGCATAAATTGCTGAGTAAGAACAGGAAGCTAGTTTCTTAGTTCTTCTTGTGTTTTTACAAACTGTACTTTCACGCCGTTTAAAGATGAAATGTCAATATTAAGCCGACAGTTGGTAACTGTTTATATTCAGATCTCTTTCAGGAAAAGAACTTCATAGACATCTCTGTGGTCAAGGTTAGCCACGCAAGTCTCCACTTTTACATTTGCTACATAAACAGAGATACTTGTATTGTTTTGTGTCAAATGTAATGCATCATAAATACATTTTCATTCACTTACTCACATTTAGTTTATCTGCAATGCTAAGTTATTTTTAACACGTTGCCCTGTTACAATCACTAGTTTAGCCTCATGATGTGTGTTTATGTGCTAAACTACTATAACAGCACCAATAACCTATCGGGGACACATGGACAATTTTGCTGTCTACTCTTAAAGAGGTGAAGTTGACCAACAGAGCAAGAATCCCAAAAATGTGTAACGTATATTAATAATTAGCTTTCTGTGTTAATAGGGAAATGTCACCTTTGGTCGGGCTGGCTTGCCCTCAAACTGAGAGGCAAGTTGCTCAGCCCTCTGCTGAATACTAAGCACATATAAGGGCATTTCATCATCAGACTGCAGAGGCGTTGCTGGCTCCTGCAGAGAAATAGATGATTCAATCACAAAAGGAAAAATGTAGTTATTCTTTGCCTTTTTAGTAGTTTCCAAAAACAATCTCCTTTCCAGAAAGCTCATCATTGTGGTAAAGAACGCAGGCCGTTTGTACGCCATTGTTTTCATAGTTCCAGCTGTCAGCCTTTAATTCAAGCTGTAATGTAAGCCCACGTGTGTAAACGATGAAAGCAATGCCCTGCAGTTAGAGAGGCTACGCAGAAGGAATACCTAGCAAAACAACAACTTGAGATAAATAAACATGGACTGAACACGCTTCAGAGAGCCTTCAAGTAAGTTTGTGCTCTCAAATTTAGTGTTAGAGTATAAGTCCACAGCACAAGAACCCAACCTTTCTGGAAGAGTCAGGAGAGGATAGTGGTGAACCAGGACTCTCAGTCAGGTCGCGGGACAAGTGCCACTGCTCTAAAAAGAACCGGGACGGCTTTTTCTTCGGCTTCAGAGGGAAAAGAGGAATGGTGGAAAGACGAAATTAGATTTAGCAGGATGTGCACACCAATAGCATGCCCTTTATATACAGAAATGTACCCAATAAAACGTGATGACGCAACATCGGAAACCATGCTCTCGTCAGAAGCCCATGCACGGTGTTCACCTTTGGAGGCCTGTCAGGTTTGCCCTTAAACCTGGAGATTAGGCGGTCAGCCCTCTCCTGTATGCCAGGTATGTGAATGGGTTTCGGCTCAGTCAGGAGCAGCAGCTTCTCTTCCTGCCAAGATAGCTCTATTGAGACTTGATGGTGATTTTAGGTGCCACTAAAAAGGGCTGAGGCTTTTAACAACACATTTCTTTTACATATACAAAATCCTGATTTGGCTGATTGTTCCATAAAGAAGGCCTGTTGAGCCACTCCAACCATTATATTTCATTAAAGAAAACAAAAATGCAAACAACAGCAGTGACAAGCTGAACACGTATCCATGCAATCACTCATTTACTCTACCCTGTATTTCAGAGGCATCTCGTAGTATTCGAGCTCCTCTTCTTCCGGACTTTTACGCAAGTGCTTGAAATGGCAGAAATGAGCAAACACTGCATCAACACTTTGGGTTTGCATCGGGCGTAAACAGACTCTTACAAAAAGGAGTCGTTGAGAACAGCTTGTTATGCAGAATCAGTAACAGTGCCTGACAATCACTTAAAACTACCCAAGGTCCCCTGAGTCAACAATTATTCACAAGCTGCCACATCCCAACAACATACCCTTCAGCATGAAAACAAGCAGCCCCTCTGACGAACACTACCCACTCACAGGGAAGTAAATACGACTGAAACCTCTCTAGGAAGTTCGTTTAGGTAAATGCAGCTTTTTGTTTTAATTTGCATAACCCACTGCAGAGAAATTAGAAAGGATGGGGAGTGGGTGTACGGGGACACTAGATGGGTTTGCCGTGGATTTGTGGCAGAGATAGACAGACACAAACAGACAGATACAGCAGACTGTGTCACCTCTGAGTGAAGAGAGAGCGAGGAAGTGGAGGAGGAAGAAGGGAGCAGAATGGTTTTCTTTGGGCAGCTCCGAGAGCCCGAGCTGGACAGTTGGTCTGCGCCACTTCTGGCCTTGAGAGATGAGGGACAGGAACAGCAGATTCAGCAGAAGATGATGAGAATGTTGCTGAAAGTGATATTGCTAAAAGAAAATATGCTTCATACTCCCAACATTGTTCTAATTCACGATAGGATAATAAATTGCAATACTTTCAAAAGCTTGTCAAACTAAGAGGTGAAATTATATCCAAAAGGTAATTGCGTCGGCAAAAATGTAGTAATCCATTTGGTTAATAGAATTAATGTGTGTCACTTGCTAAGGTTCACTTACACCACGAGCACCGTTAGAAAAGCCTGACACACTGGCAAACACATTTCCATACACATAAGGTAAGGACAGACCACCCAAAAATTGTTGCTACTCCCTCTCTGCGAGCGGGACCCAGTGACCCCTCAAATAAAACCCGTCTGTTGGCTATCCTGGCTCCAAAATGGTGGAACGAGCTCCCCATTGATGTCAGGTCAACAGAAAGTCTTCACACCTTCCGTCGCAGACTGAAAACCCACCTGTGTCGACTGCACCTCGGCCAATAAATTTTTTTTAATAAAATGTGTTCTTTGTATGTTGCACTTAAATTGGTTTGGCTTATTTGTAGCGAATGCCTGAATTGTTATTCTGTTGTTTCTCTTTGTTGCACTTACTTTGGTTTGGCTTATTTGAAGCTATTGTTCTGCACTTGTATGATTTCACCTATTTGAAGCTGATGTACTTGCAAGATTCTTACTGTTTGGAGTCGTATCCTCATGATTGTTTGCACTTACTTAAGTCGCTTTGGACAAAAGCGTCAGCTAAATGAACTGTAATGTGATGTATATGGCAAAAAAAAAAAGAAAAAAAAAAAACACCTTATAAAGACAGTCCAATGGCTGTCAGAGAGAATTTCCCACAAGGGGAAATAATTCACTGGTGCTATAATTAACCTTGATGTACAGCTTAAAGTCTAGTACATCAAAAGTTTTCCAATATAAAGAATTACCCCTGAACATAAGAGTGGTTTAAAAAATTCTAACCTATACACTTTGTGTAGATAAGCGTGTAGGATTATCAAGATTATTTCCAGTCTTTACAATTGATTTAAAGCTAATTTACTCTGCAGCTAGAGACTTACTAGTGAACACATTTGGGAACAGCAGTGAATTAAAATCCCTTTAAAGAGGAGAGTTTGAAGCTTTAAATCAATGTCTGTGAGGTGAATGCCTAATCTAGTGACGAGACACACAGAAAAAGAAAAAAAAGACACTTTCTAAGCATCAGCAGGAGAAAATTGGTGCTGGCACGTCACTGTGCTGACTCTGAGTATTCACATAAGAGGGCAGTAAAGCAGGATGACAACCAGGCAGGCCAGCTGGCTATGGCTGGTCTTCTACTGAGGCTGGAGGAGTGGATGTACAGCGGATCCTATTTCCCAGTGAGCAACATTTCAACACAGCTACGAGTCAGGGTTGGTGGCTAACAAAATAGCAAGTTTAATTGAATCTACTTCCACAGTGCAGTTGGAAGCAAAGCAGGGAACATTGAACTGGAGCGCTTAGGTCATAGAAAAGTAGCAGAAAAGGCAACAAGAAAGAGGAGGAAGGTAGACATCATACATGGAGACTATTCTGTTTTTCTTTAGATGGTCTCATATATGTTTTTTTTACATTATTCCACTGATCAGAACTGTTTGCCAATATTTTACATGCAAGAAAACGTAACCGGTTTGTTAGGACAAAGCCTTTTGGTGAGGAAAAATGAATGAAAAGAGCTTTGTTTGTCTAGAAGAAACCCACAAAGGGTGCCTTTAACTACTGCTAACAAAAGCTGACTGTACATTATTATGTTTTTATATATATATATATATATATGCGTATATAAACTATTCTTCTAAGCTATAATTTTGTGTTTTTAACCAGTGTTGATTTTGTTAATAAAAACTAAATGTTGGTCAACAACTTTTTATTTTTTTTAGTGACTAAAGCGAGACGGCACAGACGTCATTAAACACTAAATGTGACTATATCCACATGCAATATTAAAGACTAAAATGTAGTTTAAAATATAAAAATATTACAAAAAAGCTGTCTTCATTTTTGTTGACAAAAAAAAAAGAGAAGAAATATTACAGAATGTTATTTTTTATCAATATCTGGACTGCAGCGGCAGCATTCAATGTGCACAGCCAGGAGGACTCGCAGTAAGTTAAAGTTTACAATGACAACAACAGGACTTGGGAGAAAGAAACAAGGTGATATTTTGGCTAGACATGTTTAATGTAATCTGATGTCTGTCGTACTTTTAACATGAACCCTTCCTACATCCTACTAAACAAACTCACCATTCGATGTGCTGTCACTGGTTTCAATGCAGTTACATAATTGTGTTTCGTTTTTATTTTATTTTTTTAGATCAGTAGCACATGGTCTATACAGTTGTTGTTTGTGTACTGGAGTCATGAAACCATCCGAACACGTCGCTGATTGATCTGCTTTGGGCTTATTTGGTTCTTAGTGGATGTTTTTCAGAATCCTGTATAGTAGAGTGAGCTCAGGAGACGTTGTCTGGCATGGTGAGGCTACCTCCCGCCCCCCTCGCTTCTGGATTGAAAGGCCAATCCATTTCCATCTGTAGGGGGGGGACCTGGACTTAATGGGACGTGAAAGGAGTTGGGGGTACTACCAGGCCAGCGTAGCTAACCATACCTGCTCCCCTCTGTTGGGCAGCTTCTGTCCCTTGATCATTTCTTTGTAGCGAATGCTCAGCTGCTCCTGCTGCTGTGTGCGTCTCTGAACCAGGAGAAGCAAGGAGAGACCATGAAGGTGTCACACTCGTGTGTGTCTCTCACGCACACACACACACACACAGACACACACAGCTATTTGATTGAGTAAGTATTTTCGTTAAACCACACAATACGAGCTATTGAGTTAAGTCCTCCAAATCTCACACAACAGATCTGCTCACTATCTACAGAGAAGGACTAACAGGACAGCACAAAGCAGCTCTCCCCACTATGACACACCACAGGGACATATGGTTAGAAGGTCAGTCTCGTGGTTAGTCTCTACGGGATGAGGTGGGGCGGTTCTACTCTTTACCTTTCTCCATGCTGGGACAGGCGCCAGGCGCACTGGCTCATTCACAGGGGTTTGGGGCAGGGTAAGGGGCAAAAGGCAGTCCAGATTGGGCAGAGAGTCCCCCTTTGTGGTCAGATAAAGATGCGTGGCCAGTGAGAGGCCCAAATAACCATGCAAGGCATCGCGAAATGGTCCATGACGGGAGGTGGAAACAAGGGGAGAGAGAAACAGAAAGAAGGAAGTGAATCGTGGGTGGATGGAGTCACAGCCGTTGGAAAATGTGCATTCACAACTCATAAGGAAATGATAGAGAGTCATGAGGTGATCATGCTGAGAGTTGTGTAGCATTTATAATAGCACTTAGAGACATTACACAGTAAATGCCATGCAGAATGTACATCAATGATAGATGGGAAGAGAGGAAATACCCAAATGTGTACATTAAGTATCTTTAGCTAAGCAACTGCTCGACTATTCAGCCATTATAAATCTTTAAATCCTTCCCCACGCTCCGTCAAGTTCTGTAAGTTGAAGGAATATGTAACATTTACACATTCAAATGTCTAAAAATTACTAGGCCTCCGTTTTATATGTTGTTGAGTTGTGTACTTGCACTATCCCGAATGTTTTCAACTCTTTGCCGTCATTTTAATCAAGGTAACGGTCCCTTTTATTCAGTTTATTTAGTCACCCCTGTGGATAAATCAGCTCCCGGTTTAAACCTCCTGAACAAAGAACACTGAAGGAATCCTAACCGGGGAAAAGCTGACCGCAATGATGCTGAATACAACAACATTTAAGTGTTGTATTTACATAATCGTATCAATATTTCTATATACTTTATGCTTTTATAGACTTCTGATGGCCAAAGCAATACACAAAAAGAAGCTTTTATATTAAAATAAATAAATAATCCAAGCTATTCCAAAAAACATACAGTAACAATACATTTTCTCAAAGAGCAACAGTTGAGAGTTGACTTTCTCTCCATCAACAATACTGTCTAGTGTTCCTGTGGCCCACTCCTCCCTCCCACTCTCAGTGGCAAGCAAACCAAAGCTGCTCTGCGAGCCAATTCACCCAAGCCATCCGAGCCCAGTCGGCATTGCGAGGCCGCCTACGCGACCCAGGAACAATACCCAGCCTGACCAATATTAGCATTCTGGACCTCAGCTCATTAATACAGTGGCCTACAGCTCGTCGATCATGAGACCAGAGGCGCTGTCCCGCAGCGCGAAATCTACATGTCCATCAAAATATTCATTGTAGGAGGAAAACAAACCACAATGAGTGTGCGAAAAATAATCCTACGACGTCCAGAAAGTCTGATCATCTATTCCTTGTTGCTTTATCTTTCCTTAGTGAGAAGCTGTAACACCACAAAATGAGCCACGTAACTTCCCCCATACCTGTCGTTTGAGTCCTGTAGGCTGTGGAGCGTTCTCCTCAAATTTGGCGAGCAGCTGGGTGGCCATGACTTTGACTTTGTTGTGGTTCCCCACAGCGCAGGAGTCCACTTTTCTCTCCGACAGGACAGCCGGGACAGACGGCCTGTCGTCACGACCGGCCCTGAATACCTCCTCCTGTGAGAAAGCAGAAAACCAGTCAAAGCGGTCTGCCTGTTGCGGTCAGTATAGTGGGATCAATTAGTCTGTTCTGGTCGGATGGGCTGCTCAGAGCAGTAATCACAAACATCTGAGACGCTGTGTTGTCAGAACTACTCACGTCTTCAGACTGGCTGGTTTTCCTTCTCTTGCCCAAACCGTCCACATCCTTCTCTTTTTTGTCCTGTTGATGACACGTCACCAGTTATTTTTACTCCTACTACGACAATGAAGCGATGAAGTGCCATTTTTGACATTTAAATTGCGTTTTCATACAACGAAACTGCGTTGTCAATTAGGTTTCGAGGTTCGGGGAGGATGGGTGGGTAAACCAAACAGGACTTTCATCCAGGAGAGTGCCGTTCCTGCCCCGAGGAAATACAATGTACATCCGTAATTTCAATTATGTAACATACTTATTTTAAGCCACACCGGGATTATGATTTTCTTTTTTTTTTTTTTTTTTTTTTTTTTAAACATAACCAAGAAGTTTTGTTGCATTTTTGTGTTTTTTCAATTTACAACATTAACCACGTGTTTAAAACCATTAAAGTTTCTCAAGTTTTCACACGCTGACCTTCGGATTTCGTTTCCTGGATATTGCTATGCTCTGACCAAGTTTGCTGAGGAAGGAGATGGGAGATTTAGTGCTGGATATCAGTGCTGCCTTCTCCTCAGGACTCAAGTTGTGGTTATCTGAACAGAAATCCACAAAGAAAAAAATGTAACATTAAGAGCTTTAAATCCTTTCAGTATTATGGATGATTATGTTTTTCGAAGCATATGTCAGAAGATGGCTATTCTGTGATTACAGACACCTCCCAAAACCAGATTGCAGAAGCAGCAGCCCTACTGTATCACCCGCTCTCACCTCCGGGTGGCACTGTGTCCTTAAACATCTCATAGAACTGGCTGAGGTACATGACCATGGAGAGTTTGTCTGGCTCTACCACAGAAGACATCTCCTTGCCAGTCATGCAGGGTGAGATGCCAAATTCCCTCTCCGCCACGTCGAAGCCCAACTGGTTGTTCTTCTCCTGGTCTCGCTCGTCCAGGGAATCAAAGTCTCTGAGGGCGGGAGGAAGTAATAAAAAAAAAACAGAGAGAGAATGAGATGGGACCGGAGCGGTGACTGTGATGACCAAGCGAAGGGACAGAAAAAGCTCCTCATAAACCAATAAGCATTCTAGAGAATCTTAAATCTGCTCCTGAACACACAAACACATACATATTACAGGATCACATTCACAACTGAATGTTGCAGGTTTTTGACTTTGAAACAGGATCGAGTTTATTTGGTTTTATTAGTAGAATCTGAAGGAAAGAAAAAAATGTACTTTTATTTTGTGTACAGAAAAATAAAGAATGGAAAGTATGCGACTTTTGAACTAGTATTCTTCATGGAATACGCCATATTGAAACCTGACCTACTTTGTGTTTTGTAATTGAGAGGTGGTTACATTTCATTTGAACCCATAACTCTATTACAGCATGTACTGTGTTCTGTGTTTGAATATTGCAGTGAGAGCCATTAAACTGTACTTTGGTGTGATTCGTTTTTTGCCCACTTGGTGGCAGCAGAAACAAGCTGTGAACACAACATTAACATGATGTCACCGACTTGATATGGAAAATTTGTTAGCAATTAGCTGCCTATTTCCAAATCCAACAAACAAAGAGCAACATTATCATTAATCATTCATTTGGAGTCACTTGACGAATGTAGGTCCAATATTCAGTCTCCCTCAAGCCCTGTTTTGCTCTCTACTACCTTCTGAGGGAAATATCTGGATCTTTAGCTGCTAATTGCTCCACTATGTTCACCAGCTAAAATCGCTAGCTTTGCATGTCTGCGGGGGTATGGCTGGTTTTTCTCTTTAGAGCCGTTTCTGTGAAAACAGCTGCTTGTTGTGACTGGACAGAAACAATGCTATGAGAGAGGTGAGAGTCAAACAAAGCAGTTGTAGGCTGTAAAACAAAAACAATGAGCCGACGCTCTAAAGCTCCACAGAGCTGAGGGAAACTGCAGAGTCGGAGTTGTAACTCTGTGGTTTAGTCACTACCAGCGACCCCTTTCACATTACACGTATTATTAATATAGAAATATTCATTATTGCGGCTTTGAATGTCTACAACGCAAATCCAGATGTCACGATTTGTGACCTCCTGATACGCAATAGGATTTGAAACGAAGATTTGCAGACATTTACTTTGACATAGCAGATGATGATCGTCTTGCACATCAATAAAGGATGCACCAAATGTCTGTCTCAGTTTGTGATGAAGCCGCAAAATAAGGGAATAGGGAACAAATCTGTATTTTCTTATCCGGCAACTTTGGATATAACGGAAATGAACTTAGACACTAATCAAGAATCCTTTCTGTACAACAAGATACTGTACATTTTGTGGAAAGCATTACTGCAAATGTCATTATACTGCAGTTGAGAATACCATTAAGACGGATCATCAATACATCTCGACTGCCCATAAAGTGCATTTAAAAAAGGCATTACAACATCACGTCAGGCACAGAGTGGACCCTCAGCTCAATCCCTCTTTACCGTCCATCTCGTACATGCGGACACGTGAACGCAGCTTCCCCAAAGTACCTCCACTCCTCACTCTCCCTCCCCTCCTCGCCATCTCGCCAATCAAAGGCAGCAGAGCACAACTGCTGCACTACTTGGTAAAGGTCAAGCAGGACACAGACACTAATAGCTTATAATGTTAATAGCCACGTTGTCTCCAGAGGGTAACAAACTGCATTAGACAATGCGGATGGAGACTGTGTTGTTTATAGTGTGTGTGTGTGTGTGTGTGTGTGTGTGTGTGGGAGGGAAAGCCGGGATATGAGGATGTCTCCCTTGAGGGACCCAAGAGGCCATAATGACTAGTAGCCGTCACCTCATTTACAATGATGTACTATTCAAAACCAAGGTCCCAACACAATAAACATCATTAGCGACCACCAAACTCATATAAACACAGCAGGCCGGTCGTTCCAGACACTGCAGCAGTTTTAACCCTTTCACTCGGACAATAAAAGGGATACGCTTGAGAGTGTTTGCAAATTTGCCATCTACATTTATCTGCGCTCCTTATTGCGTGGTTTCCGCTCGGTACGATTACATACGAATCGCGATCGCGAATTCGACCCGGGCGATCGAATGACGCAAATAGGCGCCACTCGCGTGACCCTTTGCTGCGAAAGCCTATCAGCGTTTGAGATACTCAGAAATCAAAGAAAATGGAGGGAAATTGTTATTGTAGCCGTCTGTGGCCACCTGTCATCCTTAATAAACATCTTCAATGGCGGTGAGTTTGTATAATTTTCAAGTGACACGGTATGTAGATATCCATGTGTATAAACAATAACATTGATGCCATATTTATGCCTAATTTAGATACGTTTTTTTGAGTGTTCATAGAGCAGCTACAATGTTAGCATAGCCCTGATCCATCCAAACTCCATTTAGAAAACAAGCATTTTAAAAGTCGTTTGCTTGTCATCTTGCAGACAGACCTGACAAAACATGAATTCAGACTTTTTACAAATCGGTATCATTATGTAGATGTTTCGGCATCCTTTAAATTTGTTTAATGTTGCAATAAAATCCCGGCAAAGCGTGTTTCTTTTGGGTTCATATTGCTGTAGTAAACCAGATTTATTCAGCCTCCCAAATAAACAATATTGATCCCACGGTCAAACTCGCAAGTTTGGTGCATATTTTGCATATATTTCTTTCAGATACTCACATGAGGTCCGGTCTGTATCGGTCAATGAGGGCGCACAGTGCCAGACCGCTCTTCCAAGACATTGTAAGGTCCGTTACATTAACATTCCTGTATCCCTCTGTTTGTCTCTGGCACCAGTTCAGCAGCTTACTGGATCGAGCTATGGATTCTGGTTTGGCAGAAAGAAAAAAATTAAAAGGCCTGATCGTAAAGCAGCAGGTTGAACATGGAAAGAAATATAAACTTTTTCTGGGCAGCACTACACATCTCTTGCTGGGCTCGTGGCCTTGGTCAGGCAAAGCTAAGCACACGATTGTAAAGTTTTGTCATCCATGGCGTCATCATCCATATTAGTACCAGTTTAAACCAGCCAAGTAAGGGGAAGTATTGTGAACCGTGAGAAAAGGAAGTAAAGGATGCAAATGAGAGGTTAGGAGAGGATGCAAAACTCACAGGAACATCTTTAAAACTGCTAAAATTGACATTAAATAAAACCTTTGAATAAAACCAGGAAGTTTGAATGAGAGTGTCAGTAACTGAGTTAGTACACGCAGAAATAATTCCAGAGGCTCAATCAGTCCATCCACGGGTTCCATCATTCCACTATTCATTTTACGTGATTAATTCATGAGCATGTAGCACTTTCAAACTGTTAAAACTATTAGGAATCCCTGAAAAGCAACACCATGCATTTGGACTTTGTGTTACCTTGCAACTGCTTGTCAAGCAGGCAATTGTCTAGAGTGAAAATAGTTCATTGTTACACTTCAGCAACAGTGATTGCAGCAAAAATCCTACACTGATCAATCAGCACATTATAGAATGTCCAATAAAACGGTCTATAGTCTCCTTTTGAAGTATGAAAAAAGACACAAACCATTCCTGGCCAACTTGGGTGTCGACGAGTTGATCACATTCTCAATAACAATTTCCCTGGCCTCCCCTGTGTCGCAGAGGTGCCTCACCTGCAACATACACATCATTATTCCACACCTGGAATTCCATGCATTACATGAACAAATGGTTTGTTTTCTCGCCTATAAAAGATGACATCTAAGATGCGTCTCACCTGGCTGGGCTTGAGGAAGTTAAGGCTAATGTTGGGGTAACGTGTGGTTGGATCCACGCTGTAATGACTGAAGTTCTTACTGACGTTTTCCGGCGTGGTTTGGGGCAGGAGACGGTATATGCTCTCCCTTAAGCAAGGAGGAAAACATTAAATAGGCCGAGTGAGGGAAACACATTAACATTGTTATCAAAAAGCACAGAGTTATTGCCGAACAGAGCAGTTACATTCCATTCGGTCCTTATGAGAGCCTCTTATCCCATTAGTACTGGCAGAGCTGGGACTGGTGCTTGAAATCACATACACGCACATTTCCTAGTAAAGCACTTAGAGATAAAAGGGTGTGTTTGAAGAGAGAGAGTATGTATGCGTGTACGTGTGGCTGTGTGTGCACGTGTGTGTGTGAGTATAAGAGTAGGGTGAGTCTCTGTGTTTCAGTGTTTCCACACCCTCACCTCTCAGCTAGAACCTCAAGAGAGGTTTTTCCCTGAGCCCAGCTCTTCACCATCCAGCCCGAGTCCATGGCTGCCAGGAAACCTCGGGCGATGCCAGTGCCCATGGGCCAGAAGGGCTGGAGACAAAGCAACACCACATTCAACAACCAAATATGGCCACAGAAGATCCAAGGATATAAAAATAACAAAAAGGGGTAATGCTCTGTCTGTGACGCAAGATTTAAAAAAGGGGACATGTTATGCTTATTTTCCGGTTTATACTTGTATTTTGGGTTTCTATTAGTATATGTTTACATGCTTTTAATGTTTAAAAAGCACATCATTTTCCTCACGATGTCTGTCTGAATATACCTGTATTCACCCTCTGTCTCAAACGCCCCGTTTTAGCGCCTGTCTCTTTAAGCCCCCATCCCGAAAAAAAGCTCAGTCTGCTCAAATTGGTCAGGGTTTCTGGGCCTCTGCACCGTGAATGCAGCCAGGGAATGACAGTAAAGGCACTTTCTACCTATATGTGCATTATTGTGACATCACAACCTTAGGGAAGTCCTGGCGGCTCGTTAAAAGGCACCGTTTCTGGATACGGCTTTGTGCAATTTTCCATGGATTGAGCGTTTTGAAATTTCCACAATATTTATATAGCACCTAGACCTGCTTTAGCATCATAAAAACACACAGAAATCGAACTCTTTACAATATGGGACCTTTTAAAAAAAAAAAAAAAAAAAGAAACTAGAGATTCAATAGGGTAGAACAGTAAAACGTAGTCTCGTGGAAAGCTTTAAAAACCTCTGCCGTCTCTCACCTCCAATAGGCTGTCGCCCACAAGCGCCACCAGCAGCTTGTGGCCATTGCGTTGGCGCACCATGGCGGCGTTCTCTGACGCGTACATGCAGGTGAAGTCGAACATGGCTACGTCGGGCTGGCCGTAGTGGTTGATGGCAAAGTCAAGTGTGGGCAGCTGGTGGTTAGTGGAGAAATCGGCAGCCTCACGGGCGTAAGACAGAAGTGCAGCCTGGTCCACGTTAGCTCTGGACAGCAGCATCTCTGTGTCTGCATAGTCCTGCAGGAGAGATAAGAGGGGAGATTAGTGACATGAAAACTAATAAAAGCAGAGATGTCCAGAGAACTGGGATGAGACACTTACAACTTGCGCAATCAGCAAGTAGCAAGAGTCTTCAAACTAAGCAATAATGACTAACTCAGCATATAAAATTAATTTGTCTCGCAGCTACATAAGAAAACTAGGCCAAGTCTGTTATTGTAGTTATTCTATGGTCACTTACCAAAGGAAAACAAGGTAAACTGTGTTCAAATTATAATTAATCCATTTCTCAAATGGTTGTTTGGAGTCAGTTCCACTAATGGGTCTGTCTGTACAGTTATAATGATTATCTGAAAGCTCAATATTAAAGTAATAATCTCGAAGATTTTCATTTGAATAAACGTCTGTTAAGTCACTATCTGTCGCATAATGAGGTTACACAACGGTGATCGAGCATTTGCAGTGTTACGAACTGGGTGTCTGTGGAGACATTCCTTTCAGGGAAGCGAGATCCAAAAACACCTGCAACTCCCGCTCATCGCCAAAGACAACTTCGGGATTGTAACTTCAAGCAGAAGTGTTGTTACTATGGCTACCTGTAGTTTAATATACCTTGTGTAAGGATTAAGAAAACAAATCAGAAGGCCTTAATCTTATGCTTCAGCCCCAATTTGTAGAATACAAAGCTACATTGGACATTAAAAGACCCCTGGTATTAGCATGCGATCTGTATCTAGACATCTTATCTGGATGAGGAGAAACATGTTGATACAAGGTGTGAAAGCATGCAGGACGCTTTGCACTCAGCCCGACCAGACTCCAGTTGGACGTTGTCTGGCTCGCATAGTGATCTAATCTGAGCCACGTGTAAATATAATATGTACCGTTTGGCCACATTATTTAAAAAGAAAAATACATTCAACATCTTGCAAGGTCATCTAACTTCACACCCATTCATTTCCATCTCAAGTAAGCGCAGCAAAAAGCTATATACTGAATACATGACGACGTCAAACTATTAGCAGAGCAACCCTGGACCTGGCGCAGTTTGTAAAAAGCCGGTCAGCTCCACCAAACTTGGTCGCGTATTCATTTCCGATCAACACATTGAGAACGAATATTAATAATCAGGTGTAAATACAAAAAGGCATGTGATCAGATTTAGATACCCAGATTCAGATCGCATGTTAATACCTGGTGGAAATAAAATGACTAAAATGACATTTCCTTCATCTGTGAAGTTGTTCAGACTGCGTCAATTATTCTACTGAAAGAGCAAGTGTAGTATTTCTTTATGACAGGGATATACGACATTTAGCAAAAGTGACATTGTGTAAACTAAAGAGGAATTTGAAGTTGACGGCCCCATTAAGACTTCACTGCGCTACAGCGGTTCATGAACTGTGCCGTTCACAAGTCTCTCCAACATGTAGCATCAAATCCCTGCATGCTTTCAAAGTGACATGTTTTCACAGAGGGCGGTGAGTGGCACATTCTTCCACCTTCAAGCTCCCTGGTTGTCCAGTGCCAGGCTGGCGGTGGCGGTGGTGGTGGTGGGTGAGGGCAAGGGCAGCGTAGTAGATATGAATGAGGGTTGTTTTTCTGAGTTGAAATCCTTGAACTTTGTGGACCCACCGCCGCTCTGCCATCCCTTCCACCCTTCCTCTATCCCTTTCCAAGTGGGCAGGACTGAGTCTATTTCCTTTTGCTTTTTGCTGTCTTTGTATTAAAAAGTTCCAGAAGTGTTTTCACCAGTAAATTATGACTCTTCATTAACACATGCCTACATCCTCCAAATCCCCTCAAGCTTCAGACTTCAGTTTACACCAAAACCTCATTAATGTCATCAGCTCACCATGAAAACACACAGTGACATCTTAAAAAAAAAAAAAAAAAAAAAAGATCTGAAGACGAATGATGGGGTTTTGCAAAAAACGCTAATTTAAGAGACTTTAAGAGGCACAAACATAGTACACCTTCAGTTATTTTTGCACGTGAAGGCAGACACATGAAAAGGTATTTCCTGTTTCCTGTGGAAAGTGGCCAGGGAAAGGAAACTACTGGGTATGGTGAGGACACAAACACTCAGTAAGTGTGCTCGACTTGGCAGTTTGTTCCTAAACGGTGTTGGCTTGGTTAGACCATTAGGCCGATACTGGGCGAAAACCGAGAGAGAATAAAAGACTGGAAATATGAAAGGGAGTTAGACAAAAAGGCAAGAGAGGGACAGACTTCTGATTTAGTCTGTGCGTGTATATAGCCTTTATGTCTACTATGGAGAGAAAGAATGAGATCAAACAAATGTCTCTCAAACGCACGCACGCACACAGACACACACACAGACACACACACACACAGACACACACACACACAGACACACACACTGAGCTGGGCTTTGATCACTCACATTCAGAATGACTCCTTTCTCCCGCAGGCTCTGTTTTTTGGCAGTCATCACAAAGTAGTGCGTGTCATCCTTGTAGTAGACAATGTTTTCCAGGTCAACACCTAAAAAAGGCCGAGAGAAAGACGTATTGTTATATACCAAACACAATCGTTTTCCTTATTGCCATAGCTGGCTGTCGTCATTAGAGGAGCAATTAGACGATTCAGAGCACATTAACGAAAAGCCCCGGGGACATTGTCATGTCAGCAATAAACGGTGGCAGGCTTGGCATCAGACCTAATGTTAAGCATTTTAATTGGACGAGCTGAAAAATTCAGAAAGGTGATCCAGGACAGATTCTTTCTCCTGTTTACCTTTATTCCATCAAAATATCCCTTGGCATCCACTGCTTCCAGGAACTAGTTGGGAGATCTTACAGTTCCGAAAATCCGTATTTTTCTTCAGCATTTAGTTTTTTTTAATCTGTCATCCGATAAAAAAACTGCTACACACAGAGACACTTCTGCAAAAAATTAATTTTTTAAAAATCTGCAGTACGAGGTGGCGTCAACTTTCAGAGCCGGCGTGTAAACGTGAAAAACACAACAGAGCTGTGACAAACCTGTTGCTTCTCTGAGGTCTTGAAAGAACTTCTGGTTGAAGATGAAGGCCACCCCGCTGATCTCCTCCACCTTTGCCTCAGCTGACGTGTTCCTGTTGATGAAGTTTGCAGTGATGGCAATGGCAAGCTTGCCCCGGAACTCCTTACGCCGGAACCCTGGGGGAAATTACATGAGGAAGATGAAGCAGACCTGAAAGTCAGGAATTAGTGGGCAAAAACTTGAATTGTGACACCATACATAAAGAAAAATAAAAAAAAAGAGTAAACCCGACCACTCTTGTGCTTATGTTTGCTTTTACGACATATAAAACCCTGCAAATGCAAACTGTAAATACAACCAGATGTTCTGCATTATGACAACGTAGACAGTTTTCCAAGCCGTGTGATTGCAGAGCATGGTTATCCCAGAGGGAGCCTGCTGCTTCAATGAAGGGAAGCAGCAGTCAGTAGTACAGAGAGGGGTCATGGTACTCTACTCCACAGGGGTTCCCATTGCCAGTGTGGCTGTGCGTGAGGCCACAACACTCATAGAGGAAACAGACGGCCAATTCAACAATTCCTATTCTGCTCTGCTGGGAGAGCAGTCAGAAAATGCTCTTTGGACGTAGCAGCCAGACACAAACAAACACACACATACACAGATGTGCACAAATGTTCATTTATACGTGAGGTCACCCAGGCACCCGACCGCAGCTGTACACAAGTGAGATCATAATCGTTCTGACTGACCTCCAATTCGGCTTAAAACAATAATAACAAAACAATAAACAAATAGTGCTGTTTTTTGCTTTGCTTTGTTTAGCCAAGGGGGAAAAAACTGCATTGCTGGTGCATTTCTCCCAGTCAGTACATGCGGACTTGCCTGGTAGCGTGTTTCTCTTTCCATCTGCTCCAATGATGACATCAAACTCCAGCTCGTTGACAGGGTGTGTCCTGGGGTGGACCTCAGCCCTCCAGCCTATCCCTGAGAAAACACACAAGATGTGTAATCAGACAGAAATGCAGCTCAGAGCTCTGAAAGATAGTTCACTGATGAAACACACGTTCCCTTTCCATTCATTTTACTTTGACCTGTCTGTCAGCAGTGTGATTGACTTACTTTCAGTCTCTTGATCTTCTGGGGGCTCAATAAGACCCTTGAACTCTACGTTGACATGGATCTCAATGCCCAGCAGAAGAGCCACTTTGAGCAGAATCAGCTGAAGCTGACGAATACCTACAATACAACACAACACAGAGAAGGAAAGGACATTTGAAACTACAAAACCCACAAATGCTACCTTCCTACAAGCAAATATGCCATACACAGTACATCAGTAGTGTAAGCACAGGATCGCAAAACAACACTTACTGATATGATCGATAGCACCAGCACAGAACTTTCCATAGAACTTCTTGGCCCCGAGGCCCCTGAGGTCCTGGATGGTGAAGGGCCAGAGGTGCAGCACATTGTTCCGAGAGAAGGCATCTCTCTTCTCCAGCAGCACCACTTTGGCCCCCAGGAAAGCGAGCTCGATGGCTGTACGTAAACCGCATGGTCCCGCACCAATGATCAGACACTAAATACAGAGACGGACGTTATAGATGAGCTATGAGAAACATGTCAACCATTGACATGGAAAACCAAGTCATATAGCTAATTGTGTTAGCTTATTTAAGCTAAAACAAAGGCTACATTAGATAAAATAACATAAGCTAAGATAACATAAACTAATCTAAGATAAAATAGCATAGGCTAAGCTAAGATAGGCTAAGTTTGCATAGGCTAAGCTAAGCTACATTATGATAAGATTTAACTTTATTCATATAAAAGAACATTTTATTCGTTGGTTAACTTAAGTGAACTTTATTTGCAAATCACAGTTCAAAGCTGCACTAGTCCAGCTGTCAATTTAACTTTTCATCAAAAAATATTACAGCCACCTTATCAGCCTCAACCTCTATGTTGGGGGTCGTATACACTGCAAACCAGAGCAGGTGACAAATCCAATTTCTAAGAGTGAACTGAAATGAAATGTCGCCTCAACAGAAATGAAAAAGTGCAGCTGTGTCCTTTCACATAAAGCAATCACACACCTGTCTGAACGGTAACCATGAGCATCACATAACATGATTCTTTAACATCGAGGATCCAATTTTAGCTGTTACTGAACTATCGCCACCAAGAAGCATTAAATGAAGCATACAGCTTGTAATGATCCGGGCTTACCTTTGAGTTGGCACAGACACGGCCTTTCTTGTACTCCTTTTGGAAGGCCCGCTTGTCTAACTTTGCCCAGAGCGCCTTGGCCTTCCAGTAGTTGAGTTTGGACTTGAGCTTGTGATAGAAGATCCTGTACTCGCAGGGCTTGACTTCCAGATGGTCACACAGCTCCTGGAAGGCCTTGAGCGTGCCCTTGAACGTGGTCCCCTGGACGAATTTGTCGAACAGGACATGGGACTTGTTCACCCCATCTCCTCCAGTTGCACCGATGCCTCCATCCCCCATAGTCCAGACTCACACAGGGCTGTGAGGGCCCTTCACCCCCCAGCAAGGGGTCTCTGGGTCCAGCCCCAGCCCTGGAACACACTCTCTCTGGTGGAGGCCTCTACCTCCCAGCCTCAGGCATCTTCATACTGTTCGCGAAAGAGAGAAACAGAATTGAGTTAATCATAGAAGATAAAGCATAAAAGCAAATGTACAGCTTTTGAATGCTCAAATGATATCAACACTGTCCAATCCAACAGAAAACAGACACTTTAATTAGATGCAAGGTAGCAAGTTGTGATTGCCTACGTCTACTTGCTTCTTTTGGTGCCCTCTTAATGAAATGGGCCATGATCGTCACTAACGAGACAATTATACCCATGACAGCTGGTTGGACAAGGAATAAAAGCAGCAATTGAGTATAAAGACCAGGACATTAAAAGGTCTCGCTGTCATTCTTCTGCAAGCGACATAACCTCTTATGGGTCTAGGAATCAGAATGCCGGACACAGGAAGGGCACTGAACCCACACAAAGCAAAAACAGGAAACACTCGGGGCACAAGTGTGTATACATGTCTGTGTGGCACAAAGTAGTCCAGACAGACTCCAGACACAGGAAATAGCCAGTTCATCCCAAAATACTATGAAACAAAACAGAATCCTAGTCATTCAAGAAAATGATTTGGCAATAGAACACTGTTTCAAGAAGCCAGATACTTTGATGCACTTTGTGTGCCCCCTGGTTTGCTTTTTCCAGTGTAGATACTAAGTAAGAGTTGACTTTTGCCATTTGTTTACGTGCTATGACATGTAGCAGTGCAACTTTAAGTGTTCTGCGTTTTCACCCCCAGGTGGGCGAGATCATTCTTGTTGTTTGGTGTCTGTGGTTCAGCTGTCCTGACTGGAATGTCTTGATATTCTCTGTGTTAAACTTGACTGCATTTAACAACATGAGCAAAAAGGTCAGTGTTACTCAGTTCAAGAAAAAAAAAAAAGCAAGAGAATGAAGAAGTGGATAAAAGAAATGCAGCAAAGCACAAGGACAAAAGTGGCAATGATGACTGCAGCAAAGAAAAAAACTTGTTTGATCCAGTCTATTTGCTGAATAATATGTTTTCATATAAAAAGTGGATCTGGTTTGCATTGGCACCCCCGGGCAACGGTGCAGAAACTTGCTCTGCTTGTTAGAGGTTCACAATGGCTCAGCAAATAGGACGCGTAACTCTGCCATTCAACACGTAGACTATCCCAAGAATAGAATAATTGTCAAAAAGAAACAAAAGATTAAATGGATAGTTTGACATTTTGGGAACCACACTCTCTTTAAATGGAACTCGTGAGCTTACGGTTACAACATCCACCACTTTCTCTGGAAAAGCTTCAGCTTTGCACTCCCCTGTCCAGGAAGTTGAGCTAGTTCATGAAGACCAATGTAGTCCCAGTACCAGTGGCGACGCATGATGAAAGAGAGGCAGGTACAGAGGTCAGCTGGCCTCCTATTCACACACTGCCAACTGCAGTGAAAACTGCAGGCTCTGGGTTTGGCTCAGTCAGCCAGGATCAGGGCTGAAGGGTGAAGTGCCAGCACACAGACGGAAAAACGCCTCTTCCAACACAAGCATTTAGATAACCCGCTACATCGTTTCCTGTAAACTCCATCTGCACCTGCAGCAGTTGGTTGGTCTGTGGTTATGAATGTGCGTAGTATTATTTTAGTAGCTTATATGTAAAAAAAAAAATACTGTCTCACACTGGTTCCTCTGTTTGATGGTCCAGAACAGACGGCGTCGACACTGATCACACACAAACATAACGGGGCCAATGTTCTTTACAAATAACTCAAAATCGATAGCCCTTAACTCGCTAGTCAATAATAATGACTGTGTGAAAATAGGCAGGTCAAACACATAAACGTCATTCAAATAGTTATCAGGCATCTAGCACATCTTCATGAGATATATCTATATCTAGATATGCTGCGGTTGATTGCAGAGCAAACTGAGATTCAGTCAAGCTTGCAGGTTCTTTAGTGTGCAGCAAGTGTGATAGCATCATGCTGCGTATGAACAAACAGAGATGAAAGATAGTTTCAAGGTTATTTTCTACGCAAAAAATAGGCCACTGTAATAGTGCCAGATGCTCCGCAGCAATGTAAAGTGTAATCTTAACAACCCCAAAAAGCAGGACAGGAGAAACTTTCACACAAAACGAGTCTTCTGACCACTCTCTTCTACACGCTCTTTGAGCCGCATGATAGTTTTCAACTTACTGACAGAAGGCAAGCAAAGAGATCCCAATTCATCAGCATTGGGACGGTTTTATGAGGCAGAGAAGAAGAAAACAGGTCATCTCAAAACTCCACGTTCAAAGCCATAGTTGAAAAGAAGATGCATCAGGCACAGCAGGAACTTGGGAGGATTTTCTCAGAGGGGCAATAATTCACTTCATGGTGAAATTAAATCTTTTTTGCGAGAACCATCTTCAGTCTCTTGCTATGCTATTCTCTCTCCATTGGGTGCCGAAGTGATTCCCCTCTATGGGCTTTTCGTTTTACCGTAAGGACACACAGTTTATGGCAATACATCAAAAGCCAAGCACGGGAGATGATACTATAACCTTTATGACACATCTGAGAAAGCTAGCAGTAAACATCTAACACACTTTGAGCTCTTTGAAGGAAATGCAACTACTGACTGACATGCTGAGTCACGGTGTGTGTGTGTGTGTGTGTGTGTGTGTGTGTGTGTGTGTGTGTGTGTTGTCAAAAGAAAGTGCAGCTCAGGCAGGTCTGCTGACTTAATGCCAACAATAAACCTGGCCTATAATTTGAATAATAGTAGCCTCCTGCAGAGACCCATATGCTCACTCAACAGTAAATGTTGCACCATGTGTTATTTGTTAGGCAGAGAATGGTGACGGATTATCACATTGACATTACCAGCCAGGGTAGCCACATGACATAAATAGTATCAAGTGAGGAGGGGAAATGTTTATGAAATGAGCAACTATTTCCTATGTTCTTTTACAATGCTAAAATTCCAACAAAACTATTTTAAGTGGATGAGAAAAATAAGGAAA
>CALSCE010009442.1:18513773-18550228 GCA_943593645.1 Bovichtus variegatus | reverse complement strand
ACACACACACACACACACACACACACACACACACACACACACACAGTTGTATTACATCATCCTGTAATCTATAAATAGAGCCGGAGATTAGGGCACTAGGCTACACGTTTGAAAGCACTGCTTTTACGCACCTTCAACGCCGTCACTACCAGCAGAAATAAATAACAGACTATACATAAGAATTGATTTCAAAGCCTGGATAAATAAGTATATAAGTTTGGCAGCCGGAGAAAAGAAAAAAAAAAAAAAACAATTGGATGCCTGCCTGCATCGGATTTAGTTTTTATTCCAGGATCAAAGATTTAGAAATAAATAAAAAATAAATACATGCAATCAACAGAGAATAGACAATAGTATGGTGTCCAAAAACGTGTCAATTTTGCTGTTAATATAACAATAGTGGATGTACAAGCAGAACATTAAGTCCATCAAACTTGTAGCGCACTGCACCTTATTTACCAGATCTTAAAACCCTGCAATAATAGCTGGATCTGACTGGTTTATGTCTCTGCGTATTTCTTCCCGTTTGCCTTAAGACAACTGCCGTTATGTCTTTGTTCTTGACTGTTAATGACTACCTCAACGTCCCTTTTGTACTCACAAGTCACTGGAGATGCCTACACTACAGTTGGACTATAATGCTAATTACAGAGAAGTGCAGCAGCAGGTGTGTTCTACTGAGGGGCTGCCTGCAGGCTTCACAAAGGTAATGCTGGAAACAAAAGACGAGTATTTCATTCTTGATTTCTTCTGACTGTACGAGGTGTCTGATTATTGAGTGTCTCCTATTGTAACAACAAACCAAGCCCCTTTTTCAAACGTCTAATTAACTTCTTTTTTTCATGTTATTATCATTATTATTTTTTTTTTTTGGTTTTGTGTCCAAGGAAAGAATAGTGAAAAAAATATAAATAAAAAGGGAAAAAAAAGAAAGAAAAAAAAGGATATAACAATAAAATGATATCAATCAAATCAATCATACATGATACATCCCATCTTACCGACACATTAGGGTAAGATATCAAGTTAAATTGCTAATGCTAGCTTGCAAGCAAAGGTCACAGCCGTGTTGGTGACATGTATTGTGCGAGACAAGAGACATAGTTCACTAAGCAGTTTCACACAATAAACAAGGTCCCATAGGAGACACCAGAAGGAGAGAGGTTTCCCCTCTCTGTGCTATTTGTCCATTATATGTGCAAGTATATCTATTCTGAAATATTTAACCCATTAAAAAAAAACATTCAAATGTTATGAATGTGTGGTATAACCCAATTATAATAAAGTCTGAACTATATACAGTAATCCCAAAGTCCCACATTGATTTGGTAGTCACACGGTGATGCCTCCAACTAAACTTTCCTCATCAAAGGAGTTTGAGAGAGTGTGTGTCTGCCCCTGTGCACAGCTGTGCATAACAACTAAGGTGCAAGCAAGATGCAGGGGGGAAAAAAGTCAATTCATAAAATTGGGTAGTTGTCCCACATACTTAAAAGCATCAAACTGTAATTTCTTCAAGCGTATTCTGTATTTGTGTATTTCAAAAGAACTGATGCTTTGTCAGGAATGCTCATCATTAAGAGCCTCAGGTCGAACGCCGCAAGCCAAGTCTGAGAGCATTAACCAGGTTTAAGTCTAAAAACAGCAGTGTAGAAAGTGCGTTAGTCTAAACCAGAAGATCAAAAACTGCTAGGAATATAATTACCTGAAATAATGGATCGTCACTCCAAACACCATCACAGCGTGTCAACAGGAAGATAATATGTATGAAGCTTAAGTCAACAATGTGAATGACGAGCTGCGTTTCGCCCTTTGACATCCGTTATTGTCCAGATATATTCATTATGCCCCTCTGCAAACCACTAAGCTCCGTTCTGCCATTCATATACACAGGATCAGCCTACAGGAGTGCAGACAGTTGTGCATCTGTTCACATCAGCAGACAAAGCCTCGGAGCACACAAACATTTGTTGACTGAAATTCAACTTGCTTCTGGCAGAGGCTGTCTCCAAACCATCTGGCTTTTGAATCGCTTCTGCTTCCTTCTGCAGCTGAGCCCTTCATTTTTTGCTCCCACAACCTTTGCCGATTTTCAGCAACTCCAGCAAACAGATCAGCTCCTGAGCCGATAAACATGTGAAATTCCATGTTGTCGTCTCTCGAGCGCTAAACAGCCTGACACATTAATAGTCGGCGCACTGGAAAAGACATCATGTTCTCGGTCAAATCACGTCTGTGATGTCCCCCCTGGGACTCAGTGAACCAAGACTTAAAAGGACAACTTGTGCATGCAGCATCCTCTGTTTGTGCCACTCTCAGCACTGGTACCATGTGTCACCTTCTCTCTTTCCCGTCAAACCACTGTGTGCTTCCCCTCAAATGGATCCTCTTTATTACCTCTGCCAAGGTTGCCGCCAAAAAGTGTTGGTTTGAATGTCTGTTTGTCATCTGGATTACAGAAAAACGACTAGTGCGATTTTCATGAAATTTAGTGGAAGGATGTAGCATGGGCCAAGGAAGTACCCATTAAATTTGGAAACGGATCCGAATCACGGGGCTGATTCACAAACTATATTTCACTTATGGAAATGACCTTGGCTGAGATCTGTGTTCTCAGAGTGTTCTTCTAGTTGCTTTATGCAGTTAAGGCAACTTTAAAAAGCCTTTTTCATCTGAATTATTTTTCATCTATCAAGAAAAGTACCATCCAAGCGAGAACCTTCCTGGTATCTGTGAAAATGTAGTAGTGCGGATAGTACGTTCTCTTCTGTGCAGTACATAAATTGTAGTAATAGCAGTTTTCACTACCTACCTTTTCACTACAGTTAAACTGCAATACAACAGCCAAGAAGTCAAGACCAGCTCCACTTGTCATAAATGATGTAATCTAAAAGGATAAAGTTATTGTAGGTCAGATGTCGTACTGCAAGATTAATACCGGTCCCACTCTGCTCAGTTGTGCTGCCAGGGCAATCCTCAATTCTACACAAAAAAAGAAAGAGAGGGCTTAACTGAATCGGAGCCCAGTATATTAGACCCAGTCCAACCATGACGGGGGATTTCAAATGGATTGGTTTCAAACTGCAAAATAGCACAGGCCATAAAAAAAAAAAAAAATTAACATCAAATCTCAGTCTGAGACGACTCAAGGGAATACTTACTGACTACAAAGGGTCTCTCTTATGAAATTCATATTAGTAGCGGCTTCGGGGGAGTCTGAGCCTGTGCCCAGACTGCTTGCTTACGGGTGTCAAACATGGCCGATTAGAGCTGCCTGCCAGCACTCGCCGCAGCTATTTGATTTAGGAAACTGCTCAAATCCCAACTCAAATGCCACTTCTCCCACCTTCATGCCTTTCATAACAAGAGTGGAGCAGGCACCGCAGCCATGCAGCCATAAACACAGTGAACCACAAGAGGGGATGGAGGAAAGAAAATGCAAAAACGCTGTCAAGCATGGCTATCAATAGCGCGGCTCGTACAAAATCTTCATGGATTTAAACATATGTTTATCTCCGTTGATGATTTGCATGTAGCGAGAGGGAGGTTATTCATATACCCAGATCCATCCTTCCCAGTGAACTAGGAAGTGTAATCTGAAACCGGTAGACAAACACAGTCAACACAGACTAGTCTCCAAGGCTTAGTCATGACCGTTGTGGAATGGAGAGCAGGAGAGAAGGAGAGGATGCCTCAGAATGGCTACAGGACCTATTAAACTGTTTATTTCTTTATGTAACAGAGGAGAAATGAAAATCTATGTAATCAAAAGCGTAGGAATAAGGCCTATATTACATCCAACATATTGAACACGTCAATCAGAGTGGGTATATCTCAACTCCATCTCGATTCCTTTGTCTCTCTGTGCGTTCAGACGGGAATGATGATGGACAGGAATATAAACAGTCGGGCCAAGACATAAAAACTACCCTTCGAAGGTCTCATAATCATAGATGATAGACCACACATTTAATACACGAAAGGCTAACACATGGTATGTTTCTTATTCTGGCAGGCCATGGGAAACTACAGTGCAACTCTGTAGCTCTCCTCTCGCCCCTGTATTCATTACAAAGCTAATAGTTAAACTTCGAAGGGGCTCTGAAAACAGACAGAATTCCAGAATAGATGGCGGCTGCATGTAACAACCGGGCAGGCTGGAAATTAGCAAAGAAAGAATGACAAATGGACGGACACTCCCACTGGTGACATTGTGTGATTTCTTGCCAGGGTTGACTGAACAGAGAGGGTGGAAATTGTAGTTACATCACTATGAATAGTTAGAGAGGGAGATTTGTCCTCTTACATTTGTCGGAGGGAGAAAAGGTAAGACATGGTGTTAGGCCTACCTGTTGTCAACATGCAGACAAGATAGAAGCGGCAGGAAAAAGCTGCAATATTGTGATGCTTAACGTTAATCCAATTGAGCAGTGGAGGAGCAAGAAAAAAAACAAAAACGTAGTTCACTGGAGGAAAAACGCATTGGCAAAAACAGTGCCAACACAACAATGTCCTTGGAGCAGCACCAATGAACTGCGGTCCGTTACACTACTACTCATTTGAAAATAACTTTATGATCCATATTGTCAGACAAAGAAACCAATGGCTGCCATGAAAAGCCTCGTCGGGACATGCAACTGTGACACACAGCAAGCACAAGCCATAATCCTGTCACATCCACACTTGCTTTCTGTAATCTCAGTGCGTGGGCGCGGCTGTGAGCAGTTCAGATGGTAAACAAGCTGAGGGATGTGTGGGGATTGTCGAAGTGGGGGGAATCAGCAGAATGAGCTACCAGCAGTGCTCTATGCGTCGACGATGACTCGCCTACACCACCTCGATCTAGACCAGCAGATGCCTCCACCTTTCTCCAGGACTCAATCATCCTCAGAATTGGACTTGTGACAGCCTGTCAGAGAGCAGTAAAGCAGTTGCAGTCCGCTCGCAGTCCGCTCGCAGTCCTCAGGGCTCCAGTTGCAGTTAAGAACTAGGTTATATTCTCACTGAATCCACTACTAGTGTAGAGCAGGATACCTAATAGGTCGACTGTAAACTGAGGACTGTGGAGAGCAAGTACACAAATATCAGCTATCCTCGTTGGTATGAGGTTAGCAAGTGAGTGCATACTCAACTCATTAACTAATGTTGGCTTTCCGAAGCCCTTTTACATTACAGCTGCATTTGACTCTGCAATTCACTGTTTAGTTGCACAACTAAGCAATGATATGGGATGTCTTTTTAAAAAAAGGGGGCAAAACAAAAAATTAAGCCACACCTGTATTTTCAGCTGAGATAACTCCAAAAAGTTTCCCCATCTGCATGTCAAACCCATCAAGAAAACCTGTAAATATGCCCCAAACTGAAGTCTAGACGGCACACATGTGCACATCAAACGGACAGTAGTGTGAGAATATGCACTGCAAGAGTGGCTCTCTTCCCAGCTTCACATTGCTCAATCATTTCATTCTCCCTGGTGCCAGTTCCACTAAATAGTTCAGCGCACCCAGGAGCAGAGGAAGGTCGGCCTTCCTGTGCGAACTGTGTAAAGCGGCAGGCTGCTCCAGTAGGAAGGTAACAGAACACCCACACAGAGCTATGAAGCATGATGATGCCGAAAGCTTCGCAGAAGGAAGCATGAAAACAGATTCCTCCTATATACACTTTAAGCCCTGTCACGTAGGCGGTAGTCAAATCAGGTGCATCACAGATTACATTTAAAGACCAGATGAAAATACTTGGCTTTGAGTTATGATTCTGTAATAAAACAGAATGATGGATGGATTAACTAACTGGAAAGGAGGTGGAGTAGAAACACCCTAGATAGAAACAGAGGCCTAATTAATTAATTCCAATGTGAGAAGTCACAAGCTTAAGTCTTATAAATTCCAGCAGAAAATCCTTTCAGCTGTCGTTGAACCAAGAGAGATACCAAAGGTGAGGCTCATTGATGAAGTTAAGGCAACATTTATTTTAAACAAAACATTCAAAACACAACCCATTTTTATTTTATTTTTTTTAAATAATGCCTTATTTTTCTATTCCTAACTTCAATTCTTAAAAGATTTTCCAAGGTGCTACCTTGCCATAATTTCCAGCTATTGGCCATAACGATATGTGCATCATAAAATGACATGTTTCTATCACTTTGTGGGTCTTGATTACATATGCAAAACCACTTTATTGATACCGTTACAACAATCTAAAAAAGAAAAAAAATAGGTCAAGCATAAGCACGGACCTACCAAAAGTTTAAAGTTTATGTAGTCTAATCATATTTTAAACAAATTCAACACAAATGTAAAAATGACAATATGCGATTTTAGGGGCACACTGTGAAGACAAACACTTACTTGGCCTGTAAAGAAGCCAAAACCAACACCTGTGTTCACCAATCATATCGGGCAACCTCCTCGCCTGAGACACCGCACGAGAATACTAGACGGGCAGATAAAATATAGTTTGTATATATCTGGCTATGTACAGGTTTAACCAACTCCATACGGACAATTTGTAAATACTGAAAGTGAGCTCTAGGAAGTGTTTGTAGGTGTAGCTCGCTTCCCACTGTCTTCGCTCTTTATGCTAAGCTAAGCTAACCACGTCGCCTCTGCACTTACGAGACGTATATCAATCTTCTCATCTCACTCTTCGAGAAACAACACATCATAAGCGCGTTTCCAAGAATGTTGAACTATTCTTTTAAATACTACATTAACCAAACTCTCGTTCCACCTCGTCTTTGGGGGATGAGCTTGAGACAGCTGCTGTATGAAGCAGGTGTAAGCTAAGCATCATTCTGTATAATTGAGCAGGTAAAGCCTCATGGGGGCACAAACACAAGCCCTCAAATTACCTGAAAAGACTCAAGATTCAAAGACTGGTACAGTCAAAGGGGTAGCTATGCTCGACGCTGGCAACCCACAGACAGATCTCCAGCCTTATTTTGATGAAGAAAAAAATAAATTAAAAAAATTAAAAGAACGGGAGAGACAAGGGCTGTGTGGGTTTGTTTACTTTCTTCTGGGAAAGAACATTTTGCGGCCTTGTTTCTCCATCAGGCCTGCCAGAGAAGCATTCATCTCATGTCCAGATAGGCAGATAACAAGACCCAGGGGCTCCTCCACACACAACCAGAGAGTGAATGTGAAATATGATGTGGTCTCTAGAGGGACGGACGGTTTACCGGAGTGAAAGGGCCTGACATGAGAGGAGGTTCACGGCTATAGGCTGAGCAGCTGTTAGATGCTTCCTGGAGCCTGATAGCTGGAAATGACAAGCCGTTGTGTCGGTTTGAGAATATAAAGCCGAGTTAGAATAAGACCTGACTATATATCAGGCTACATGGCCGGATGATTGGTAACACCTGTGGGCTTTAGTGTATATTTGAGTACAGAAACATGGGTTATTCATCATGACGATCCCAGAGTTCATAGGTAGCAGAGGCAGACTGACTGATCAACTGTTCCGCGATAACTGTCAGCCAGGATTTTTGGGGGGCTTTTCGCCATATTTAGTACAGAAAATAGGCAGCAGAGGTGGTTGAGAGAGGGGACGACATGGAGCAAAGGGCCACGGGTCGAACCCGAACCCGGGCCGCAGCAGCAAGGCCTCAGCACAACGAAGTCACGTGACCAAAGGTTATATTTGAGTTACAAAAAGGTCTTTGTCAGTGGGCCCCTGTTTGCAAAGTAGATTGGTTATGTTTAGATATTACTTGTTTAGGTCTTTTGAAGTTGACCTATGTAAAAGTGTTGAAATAAAGACATGGTTTAAACCTTAAAACAACACGTTTAGGTATTGGAGATGGCTAATTTTAGGTATGGGTTTGATGTGGTAAAGGTTAGAGTAAGGACCAGAGAAAAGAGTCACATCAAAGCAAAAAAAGTGAAAACATGGAGAGTCTTGGTATCCTGGTGGTTTAGACATTTCCTATGCAACAGGAAGCTGCAGGTAACTTGGCAGGTAGTGTGCAGTTGTTAACATTTAAGGCAAGTTCCATTTAACAAGACCATTAACCTACAATCATATAGATAAGTGTTCACTGGAACTTTGATGGGATTGAATTGAGACGGGACACATATCACGTACAGGATGAAATTCATGAGTCACCTACAAAGCTGTGTTTTTTTCCTAGTACACGGTTTTATCACAGTCACACTAGAAAAACTGTTTGATAATGCTAAACTTGTCAATAACTTTGTATGAGTCCTCCGTACACCTGCGTTTCGAATACATTTAGTCCTACAATCAATGTCAATCATCACGCATGCAGAGGGGAAAAGTCAGATTGAGCCGCTCCACTGTAGTGTTCAAGGGTCAGCTGACTGGCAAAATGTAAACAGCCTCAGTGGCCTCAGGAATGCATTTGTCACACTGGCCTACGTCTGACCTGCAAGGTGCAAGAACCAGCCAAGGAATGAGTCTTTAATCCCGAGCTGTAAGAAATCATACACACAGCATCAACCAGTGGCTTTCCTGTTAGTCCTCTAAATCTGATTTTCATAATGCCAAGTTAAAAAATGTTTTGGTATCGAGAAAAGATAGAAAGCAATTCATAAAACATCCAACATGTCTTTCCAGGGCTTTAAGACTTTGCGATATGGCATGGGAATGATATCTTGACATAGGTCAGATATCATTTATTCGGAACATTAACCTACTAATGGTATCTTAATAGTTTCCACCAGGGTTTTACAATGGCTGCCTGACTCAACTTTCAGGAATACGCTAGTCATCACATGAACTCGTTCAATAAAAGGACAAAGTTAAAAAGGGAGAACATGGCGATTGTCCTTCAACACACGGTTTTCCTTACAGTAAGTGCACAAACACAACCCTGACTCAGAACACAGCCCTCAAAACAGTTAACAACATGCCATTAGCATCAAGTTACAGACTCCTTTTAAGGACTTGCTGCAGCAGACTACAGTATGCATGTTAGTTTGACATCAGCGAGCTTCCGATGAGTCAACTACGGCATCAGACCTCTGGGCTGAACATGACAGTCGGGGTACATCCAGCAGCCGCTCATCACACAGCAGGAGCGTCCTTTCTTCAGAGTGCTTCCTTCCTTCTGTCCTTTCATCCAGCAGTGAGTTTCCAAATCTGTGGTACTTTGTAGGGTCGTGGGGGGTCAGAGCTCGACGGGAACTCACTCTCTCCCTCTGTGTGGCAGTCAGCGAGGGGTCAGAGTGACTCAGCGTCACTTTTCCCTCCACACATCCACACGTCCACACTAACTTCCACGGATGCAGCGGGTTGCATCGATGATTTTGAGCCTCATTATTTGGATGCTAGATGGTTTCAGGGTAATTGGGAAAGTGCACGAGTCCATTTTGTCACAATCAAATGTCATTTTAATCGTGTTTTGTCTCCAAACGTGATGAAAGGGACATAAGGTGTGTTGGACTATACTGACCATGGACTAATAAAGAAGAGCCCTGACTCTTTATTATGAATAAATGAATAACTGCGTCTATGTCCGTTTTTATAGGGGCAAAAAACTACAACAAAATAAATTGGGGTCGGAATGATATTTCGTTTTTTCATCCCAATATCAATATATATTTTGATATAGTACATTTTGTGAACATTTAATTCAAAAAATCTGTTTTTGGCTATTCCATTGAAACCTGGTACTTCAACACATTGACATAAGTGTCCTGGAAATCAAATAGTCTTAAGCTTGTTATTGATTCGCAACATTGCCCACAGTTGTCTAAATAAAGATATTAAAGCCACAGTTCGCTCATTAAAAACAGCATAGCAAAATCTCTCATAGTAAACTTATTCAATGGTCTCAGGATATATTGTTATATCAACCAACCCTATGCTATACTATGTTGTGATCATTTTACTTTGTTACGTTTCAGCCTTTTGTATGTAGTCAAAGGTTTCTGAAGTACATAAAAATTAATGTGATATTTAAGGATTTTTCATGAGGCTAAGCGATAATCGTTTAGTGTATCACAACTTCACGTAGTCAAACGTGAACGTAAAGCAGGAAATTCTCTCGTTTAAGAGGCTGGAATCAGAGAATATTAGAATTGATTCACTATTTCTGCTTGAAAAATAACTGAAACGATTAAATCTATTATCAAAACAGTTGCCGATTCTTTTTTCTGTCGATTGACTAATAGATGAATTGACTTATCGAAGAGTTAAAATCATAAAGAGTGTAGCATAAAGAGAGTCTTACCAATTCCAATAAACTGTAAATGTCAGACTGACACAAATCTGTCCTTCCATCCAAGTTAACAACCAGACCACAGCCGTCTCCAGTCTTGTGCTGACTCAGCCCCCAAGCAAACATCCTCCTCCTTCTTCCCTCCACATCCTGATCTCATAAGAGGGAAACTGTGAGTTATGATAACACATGTAACACATCCCAATTAAAGTCCGCCTGCGCAGCAACACCCTGTGTCCTAAGAGACGATGTCCAAAGTCATTGAACAGTCTACAGAAAAAAAAAAAAAGAAAAAAAAAGGAGGTGGATGAAAAGCATCAAAGGTCAATATCACTGATCAATAGAACAATGCCCCATCACTCTTCTGTGACAGGATAAGAGTCCTTGGCCTGGCAGGTCAGGATCTTACCGCTCCACTAAGCCACAGACTGACTCTTGTTTCTGCTTGCTGATTGGACTAATATGGTATTGTAACTGTGTTGAAGTCAGCGTGCAGTCACTCAGCAAGACCAAAAATAAGACGCATCAAATAAAAGCCTGGGAGAATTTGAGTGACTTGTGACTTATAACATGATCCCAATTGTCTACAGAACAACACCAAATTAGGTGCGTGAAAACAAAATACCCCAGACTCCTTATGCAGCAATATCCTCACAGATGTCTCCTTCCTAGCCTTGAACATAATGCATAATTCAGTTTGTGACTTGAATGAGAACAAGCTGCTCGGTTAAAAACTCCACCAGTTTCTCCTCTTCGGTGAACACACAAGAAATGTGTCAAGGTCACACTGGGAAACTTTGCTACACCGCCTGAATAGATACAAACTTCAGTGGCATCCCACACAACACATGTCGTTATATACTAGTATGCTACATATTTAGTGTGAAATAAAATGTCAAAAGTAATGTATGGGGTTTCAGAAAGGCTCCATACAAAGAGAAAAAACTACCCTAACAACAGGTATTTGCTACTCAGAGTCAACCCAAGTACATGTAATAAACAGATTGTTTCTTCTACTTCAGTTATGACTCCTTAATATTACAAAAGCATGTTGACAAAAGTACTCTTCACAAACTTAGATGTCAAGCTGTTTGAATGAGGCAATATCTGTATTATGCCCATTCAATGCCTCCTTATAATAAGTACACTCTTCCAGGGGGAAAGGCTTTTAAACTACATAATTGCGGCCAAGATGAGAATATTCAATATGAGAGATTTGGAAGTAAATATTGCCAGCATCCACCACATTCCCCAGGCTATATCCCTTCAGACATGTACTTATCAGGCTAATAGCTGAACCCAATTAATAACGAGGTTGGCAAGATGACCACCGATGCGCCATTGGAGCAATGTGCGTGTTACAGTAACAGAGAAACAAATGTCAGATGTATTACAGGACGGCGTAGTTAAATCGTTAGTTGTTCTATTTAAACCAGCAGACCGTGACATTCCCAAACGTGCAGAGGTGCAGTCAGCGGGTCCCAGGGTAACGTTACAAAATGCACCGTGTTTGTCCAGCGATCCGGGAGCAACATCCCTTCTTACCTCTGAATCCTGTGCGTTTATAATCCACTCGTATAATATGGCGGGAATTAATCCATGTTCGTGTTTAGATCCAGGTTCCCCCCCACGTAAAATCCACAGTGTTGTCTTTTATTTGAGAGGTAATGCTCGTTGAGGCCAAAGCAAGGAGCCACACAACAGAGGAGAAGGCGCAACTTGAAACTGACAGAGTAGGATCGGTCCAAACCATAACAACGACAAGGAGGGGGGAGCGGACAAGTCTATAAATAACAACACGTTAATGAAACATCGCTGTCTTGTTACTTTACCTGCAATTTGTTGTGAAACACGATTCCTGCAGATTATACGGGTATGTATTGAGACGATACTGTGTTATGTTAGAATGTATCTGGATTTATTTGAATATTTAAGGTGTGAACCCCCCACTACTTTTTGGAGTGAGCCTGCGTGTTTTAACTCAGTTTAATCCGATTGGTCTCTTCCAACGTGACGCAGCAGCGCTGCTGCCTTCACATGGTGTCAGAAACATTAAAACTGCTTTACACAACAGGGAAAGGCGGGCGGGACTTCACATGATAACCGAATTGCTGAGATTTTGTAACAATTCGCATTTTCTGAAAAGTATTTCTTGACACCATGTGTGTGATTTTGCACGCTAAACGAATACAGACTTGACTTGACACGAGACGTTTAGACAAGTTATGGTCAACAACTGATGGCCCTAAAGAGAGCTTAATGATGAATTATTATAATCAGTAGTGGTAGTAGTAATAAATAAATTGCACAGAACAATCAGTGATAGTAGTCAAGTATATTTCAATAAGATCAAATTCTATCAAAATTGTGTGTTAACCTAAATGTATGTATCACTTATCTTCAGTTTAGTTGGGATTGAAATGAAAACAAATGCATGGGCTCCTGAGTCTACATTGTTGCTGATTTGTTAATTGAGTTACCAGAGTAATTCAATGAGCAGATTTGTCTTGGCACCCATCGATTTCTCATGGCCTCTGTAAAAGAAGTATAGGCCGAAGAAGGGTAAGTAATTTAATTGTTTACGTGACATAAAGTCATTGATGTAATTCCTCAGTCACAATGTCTTTGTTGTGTCCGTCTGCGACTGGACTCTTGAAAAACATAATTCCCATTGAATTCCAAGCCCATTTATTTTGTTTTGTAACAAAGCATAGACATGGATTGTGCCGTGGATTCAAGAGCAGCTGAAGTTTGCCATGGTAGAAAACCACTTAAGATTACAACTTGGGAAAATTACAAGTTTCAAACAATCTCTTTCAAATGCACATCACTAAAAAAAAACAGTATAGTGAGTCTCTGGCTGCTTCCCACAGAGACAAATATGCAACACTGATACACTGCTTTGTTCTGTCTCGATCACGACACAATCCAAGACTTATACTCATGTTACAGAAACATATTGTACACATCAACGACAGAGCAATCTGTAATGATTATCCTAAGTGTCTTAGCTGATTCAAAGGAAAGGTCAATGACATGCAGGCCCTTCGTAAAACCCTCTCAACTATGAAAGTCACTGCTGCTTCAAGTGTGCCTCTGCCATCAGCTGAATCAGAGTCTAGCATAACAGAGAAATCTCAAAATGTGACTTAAGACAAAGTTCATCATATTCTCTTCTGAGCACAATGCTGGAAGGAGGAACCCTGCTGCTACTATCAGCTCTCTGCACATTACAGAGTCAGTCTCTCCCTCTTGAGCATCCAGCAAGACAGACACCTCCCTGTCGCCTCCTGTCACTGGACAGATAGGCCTGTGTGGCTGGGCTGTGAGAGCCCACAGTGACACATGTGGCAGTTGTAATCCCTCACAAAGATGTTGTGTAAACGTCCACTTGAAGACAGCCACGTGAAAAGATCCACTGCTACATTACTTTTGTTCATTCAACAGACCATATATCACTTTACAATGGATTTAAAAAGTCTTCAAAGCTGGTTCAACAGTGAACACGGACAGATTTTTGGACAATGGGCCCCTGGGCACAGACATGTGAAGGGTCCCCAGTACTGCTACATCAGAACATGAGCCACAGATTCAAAGAGACATGTGTCTCTCTTTGTAGACATTTTGCGTTTCTTCGTGGTCTTTTTGTCTCTTTTTTCTCGTTTTGGTCATTTCGCTTCTCTGTAGTAGTTTAGCGTCTCTTTGTGGTCTTTTTGTGTCTATTTGTGACTTCTAAACAACATTTTCTTTAGCAGTAACTTCAACTAACTAACTAACTAACTACAGACCCTAACCCGTTGGGCCCCTGGGCCAGAGCTCAAATGTCAGTTGCCTCAAATAAGTAATGTGCTGCTCGTTCACAGGCAATGTCTGTCTTTGGTAGAAGGTGAAATAATCATGAGTGTACCTCCAGACTTGCTTATTATGAGTGTTATGTAATGCTTTCGTTTAGGGTGGTAAAAAAACATTAACACATTAAACTTCTCACTTCTTCCTGTAGCATATGAATTGGGCACTGCACTGCCGCATACCTGTGTGAGTGCATAATAGCTCTATAATTTCTTGCAACTCAAAACAAGGATTTCTTAACCTTATAATTAAAAGAAATGAGTCAGTTAGTCACAGAGTTGAAAGGTAGAAAATAATCTGCACGTGTGTGATAAAAAATGTAGCTCTTTGTTATGTAATTGAAAACATTAACATTGCTTCACGTCTCTTGCTGTGATACTAGTATGAGGTTCAAACCTATGCTTATTAAAAAACAGCAACCTTTTGACGGTGAAAGGACTTGCAGCCAGCGTTGCTTAATGTCTCCACCACCACAAGGACGTTCCACATATGAGTTCTCCAATCAGAACACGCTGTCCTAGTTGGATTTGCTAATTAAACAAACCACAAGGGAGACGCGGCATGTCAAATAAGGTCTGCTTGTGGGAAAATGGAGGGAATGGAAGATTGGAAGAGTATGAAAAAAACAAAACAGGCATCAGGAACCAGGCACAGGATGGCTTGCTGCCGGCTCACAATACATCAGAGAGAGTTTCGGCACATTAGGAAACCGCCTCTAATTGCGCTGAGCACCTTAGTTCCCACCACGCCTCTGTTCACCAACAGAGGTTTGTCCACAGTCATTCACAGTGGATCAGTGGATGCTGACTGAAGCATGCAGACAAAGGGTTGGCTACCTAAGGTGAGGCAGGCTGCACACATTCCCAACATAACAAAGGAATTACACGTGATGTCAGCCCAGAAATCTTCAAAAGCATCTGCCACATCACATTATCAAACACTGACGACAAGGCACTGCATCACATCTCCGTTCATTCTGCTATGATGAAGCCGGTGAACGAGGAGAATAAAGGCAAAGTACTTACTGTACAGAGGGAAGACAGGCTCAAGGTATTCCTCTGGCTGGTATTTGTTCTCTTTCTATTTTCCTGCCACCCTTTCCCCCGTCTCTCTGCCTCTCCTCCCGCACTTCACCCCCCTTTCTTCTCACCACAGCAAGATGCTGCCTGGACCAGTGCTCGTTGTCATGGTAACCGAGACTGTGGGGGGGGGGGGATTCTCACGTGACCGTATCTCCCTTGTCGCTGATTGGTCTGACGCATTAAAGGAAGAAGGGAAGGAGGGATGGGGAGGGAGGGGTGACGTCACACAGCCACCGGTTCACCAGTGGGAGGGATCCTCACGCAGACACAATGGGCGTCTTTTTAAGGCGGGGTTGAGCTGAAGTGGAGCTATTAGATGGTCAAGGATGATCATACTTGACTGACTGACTTCTAGGATTTGCTGATCTGAGGTATGTCGGGCTCGGCTCTGGCTCAGCTGCCCCCCCCCCCCCCACTGTTTGCGCTCATCTGCGATGCTGCCACTGAAATGTGCTCCAAACTGCCAGGGGCAAGAATGCAGAAATAACACAAGTGTTACAAGACCTACAAGAGCACCCATATGTGGCAGCTTGACCTGCTGGCCCAACACACTTCAACCTCTCCTGCAGGGGCTTCAGGGGGCTATTTATAGCACTGCAGAAACCAGACAGATGCATAACTGCTGCTAACATTGTGCACACAGTAAAACAATGGACCCTTCAGTCACTGAGACACATAATCCAGAGGCAGACTGTTAGCACTGATAGCAAGTAAATGACCTGAATGTATTTCCTGAATTAAGAGATTATAAATACTGAACACTTAAGCTTTATGTGTAGCTTTAACGGTGATAAAAAAAATGCAAAAACTAACACAGCACCATGGGCATGTGCCGAACTGCCTATGTGCCACAATTGCATAATGATATGCGCCCTGCTGTCATATGTTTTACAAGCGTTTAACAGACTTGAAATCTGAGGGAAAACTTGGCATAAGAACTGCAGCACTGAGGGCAGCATTTAGCTGTTGAGTGAGAGAGAGAGAGAGAGAGAGAGAGAGAAAGAGAGACAGAGAGAGAGAGAAAAAAAAGCTTTCCATGTTCATCGAGGCAATAAAAAAAGTTTTACATCCCATTTGAGGGAAAGTAGGTCTCTGTCAATTTCACGCTCATTCCCAATGATGACATGAGTAACTATGGTCCAGGCTTGTTGTCCAGACTGTTGTGTAACGGCCTGCGATTGTTCCAGTTCTGCCAGAGATGAGAAATGATCTTGTTCTGGGAGAATTCGAAGTAGGTTTTTCTCAGAGCTGATGTCGTGTGTTGCCTTTGGAAGATATTGAGCAACTCAGAAATATGTCTCACTAATCCCTGAGTAGACACGCTGCTCAAAGTATGTGTCCAACTGGGGTTGTTTTCTTATTTTCATTTGGTTTTACAGTCAAATCAGAGCCGATTTTTAATTTTTTTTTGTGTTTAACCTTCATTTCCTGATGGACAAAAATACAAAATGACATTTTGACACTTTGCTCGGTTGGACATGGACGAAAATCCAGACACCTGCGAGCTTTGGGCGTGTCATTACATCCAGTAGACAGCAACACTTTAGAAATACACAACGTCCTCTGGCCTGTGTCTGCAATGATTGCATTTTTTTTTTTGAATAAAATCAAACTAACTGTTATGTATGAATAAAATGAAAACTCCAAAAAATGATCCTTTTACTTCAAGCAAAATCCTTTATTTTAATTCTAAAAAACCTACAAAGAGTATCCAATGTATATTTCAACTGTCGATCTAAAACGTCTTGCTGTCTTTAATATTCACAATTCGCTGGAATAGAAGATGTCTTAATCGATTAGAGATGTGACGCTAACATCGCGCTCCAAAGGAAACCAGAGCTATGTATTATGCAGCCATTTTCCTTTTCATGCTATAACTGGGCAGAGAACTTTATTAATAAAACATGCACTACTGTCTCCAAGGCCATCTGTTTCTCTACACCCAGCAGACACTGCACGCGTGAAGGTGTTCTTCACAATAATGCTAGACTGTCTGAGGTCACAAGTTGCTTTACCAATGCTTCTGTCCTTCCCATGTAAATTATAGGACCCGTTGCTTTGTTTCTTGCTCAGATTGATGAGAGAGAGGCCAAGATTTGTATGAACACATAATAAATCACAGCCAGAGAAGGACTGTAAAACCATAATGAGTTATATTATACTGAACCACTAAGAAAAACAAACCTTATACAGTACTTATACGTGAATTTCCCATGCAGTAAATACTAGAATAAGTCTTGGTGGAACAGAACAGTATCTACATGTTTGTGCCTGCATGTGTGCATGCTGCTCTGAGTTATGACAGACTGTAGATTCAAGCATGTTAAAGCAAGTTCTCTGACACAACATGACAGTACATAAGGCACAGTTAATAAATCCCAGATATAGGGAAAAGTCTGTCCCCCCAATTCCATCAAATCTTATATACAGTACATATTCTCTGTGGCCTCTCACGGTGAATAGGTGGAGGGCATGATGGGAGCAGTGATACTAATACGTGGAATCATCATGTTCGTGGCCTGCCATCAGGAACATGTTACGGGCCAGTGATCACTGGGCTACAGAGGCGGAGGAGGAGGGGGAGGAGAGAGACAGAGCAGGGGTACAGTGCTACTGCAGAGCAGAGTCAGAGCATCTGACACTTTCTTCTGGCGAACATTATTCCTCCTAAAGAGTTGGCTCTTTGGGTGTTGAGTGATTTTTTTTTCTCTGAAGCACATAAACACAGTAATCTCATATTCGAGTGAGGATTGTTTTTATGAATCAGCAAAAATCAGCTTCATGTCAGAAATCAGCACACATTTTGAAAGAAATCTTGATACTGTGCAGAAACGCAGTATTATAGATGCTGAGTAAATGATGCCATCAGAGGAACACTGACATTATGCTGATTGGTGTCACAGTCAAAAGGTTGAGAAAGGACAAAATGTAAATAAAGTAAATTTCTCATTCTGAATTGGAATCTTACTATTTTGTTTAGGAGCATGTTAGCATGCATTTATGGTCCCCAGATAATTAATCCTCATGACTTTAGTGACACCGTGACTTTTCCTTTAGTGACATGATAAACAGGATGTACCTGCTAACATCAGCATTAGCATTAGCATGCGCACAGTTAGCACATAGCTAAAAGAGCTACTGCACTTATGTAAATCCTTACAGAGCCACCAGCATGAAGACTCTTGGTCTTGTTAGAATATAATGTCAGTGTTGCTCAAAACAAAAGTCAATGCACCCCTATTGCATTGGTGTGGAAGCAGAATGAATTTCACAGAAAGTCCAATAAAAATAATTGGCTACTTACCAAGTGAGATTTATTTTGTAATTTGGGTGAACTGACCCTTCAACGTATATTTTTTTATCCTGTCATAGTCTAAGAATAAGTTATACTATAGTGTCTTCATTCTGTTTATAAGAAAGGGCTGTGGAAAGGAAAGGGAAAAGAAATATTATATTTGGACACCTTCACTGTTCAGCATGGGAACCACTCTGAGCCAATCCAATACAGTCATCTACAGCAGTTTACCTTTAACCCTGAAACACCCGGAGTCATTACTGTCGCAGCCATGCTTAGCATCTGTGCAGCTGAGGATCACGAAGGGGTCGGGACCAAGTGTCACAGCCTTGACTTTTGACCCTTTTACCTTCTACGAGGGAAGGTTGAATTTATAGCCGACGATGACAGCAGTTCACGGACACAGTAAACGGCGAGGCGCTGAGAGAAATGAGTCCAGTGTGGACGCACCCAGACCACTGCTGTTTCAGTCCTCACACGGCCCTGCTTTGAGGTCTCCTAAACACATACAGTTCAATTTAGACTGGCTCAGGCTGACCGCAGGCACAGCCAGAACTCCTGGAATCAGACGTCATTGTCTGCTCTTTTCTCTCCTCTGCCTTGTGTTTCCACTCTGTGGCTTTGGTTCCTCTGTTGGACCCCCGACCACCGCACACACAAACACCTCTCGGACTCCACGCTGTTCTCCCTCTACCCATCATGCTCAGGGGCAGCCGACTGGAGCTGATTTACGTAGTGTTTGCACAGGGTTAGCGCTCATCGGTCTGGAGGAAATGAAATGATACAGCTCTGGCTGGATACATGTTACCTAAAATAGTGATGTGAGTCTGGGAAGAATTTTTCAAATGTCACTTGTTTGGGCCAAGAGGGTTCATATTATTTTCAGATCTCATATTTATACATTTTGTGAGCATTTGTCAGGTTTAGTTTGTGCTGCTGTCTGTTTGCATGTGCGTGTGTGTGTGTGTGTGTGTGTGTGTGTGTGTGCGTGTTTGTCTGTGGTGTATACAAGTATTACAGTGCGAGATGGTCACCTTGCATCATCCCCTAATCCTGTTTCCTACACTAATGACTAAGCAGCAAACACACCACTTTGCTCCAGACTGAAATATCTTAACAACCATTTTGAATTGCATTTAAAAGTAAAAGTATCTGCATGGCAAGATACCATTAGGGGTAAATAAATAAACGTTTGTGTTCATTTCTTACTTTTAATATAATATAATATATATCATTTTATAATAAAAATAATATAATCTTTAATACAGCTTGGTGTTTGTACAGGATTGTTTTTTTGCTGCAGGACTTTCCTAAAAGCTGCAGTTCTGCACCCAGAGAACACAGATTTGTTCACAGTCACTACAGTGTACAGCCTGAGTCTTTCCGTAGTTCAGCTGGAAGACAAACAGGATGTACAGACACTAATTCACTTAGCAAATCCCTGTCTCACAGTGAACACGGTAAGAGCAGGACAGCCTTGAGTGGTCTTACCTCTCAGGCTTACTCTCTCAGTACACCTACAAGTAGGCGGCACAGGGATGTTAAACAGCAGTTTGATACCACTCAATGTGTAACATACTACAATGCACGACTGTCTGCAGTTATGCACTAAGATTTGTTCGTGTCTGCGACTTGGTCGTTCTGAAAATTTAAGCCAATTTTCATGACAAGGTGTTCCACAGACTCCCCTCAGCTAACCGATCCCTGACTTGCAGTACGCCGCAGATCACCGCACTTACCCTTGGGCCGGCACACACAAGACTTTACACATGAGCAGTTACCATGGCAACCAGATCGTCTTCCCGTCCTGGCCAATGTGAGAATCCAGAGCCCTGTTAGCTGAGATATACACAAAAAAGTTTGTGCTTCCACTCTCTGCTCGGAAAACAATCTCAATTTTCCAGTTCAGTTCTGTGTTTATATATACACCCAAACAAACATACTAACAGACGCATTTTCTGGTTCCACGGGGCGTAAACTCCTGCACCCGACAGCCCATAATGTCTTCTCACACGTGCACAGGAAAAAGCAGTTAATGAAGGTGTTTGCTGTGCTCATTTAGACCCTTATTAAAGATTAAACACATGTTGTTCCATTCACTCTAATAGCTGGTAAAGTATGCAGGATTCCTATTTTACTCATAATGTTTTCCCCTTCTACGGAACGTAATCTTAATATGACTTAATCTTAATTTAATAGGATAAACTATTAAGGCTGCCCAACTGAAGTTAATACGCTGGCAGAGTAAAAACATACCAGACACAACAGAGCATGGAAATGGGTAATTGCATCTAAATCCAAGGAATTAGATGGTTTAATAAGTTGAATTACATCGTACCACAAGGTTATACTCTACACAGGAATGAATGTTTACTTGATGGTTCAGTTCATTTCCTTTACCTACAGCACAAAAAGGTCTCAGGATGGCTGTGAGAACATCAAAATGCTGTGCAACAGAGAACCAGTCTACATTAGGCCACATTACGAAACTTCATTAGTGATGATAAAAGGCTTGTTTTAGACACGTCATGGGTCCTGTTATGTAATAGAAACATGATTAAACTCAAACTCACATGCTTTCCTTAAGGGACATTTGTATCATATTATATTCATGAGTAAGATATTTTCTGCACTTTATCGCTGCACATTTGTCTGACTGACACATTGTATCTCCTGCTCAAAATATAAACACATTAAAAAGAAGCCAGTATTCGGTGAATAATAAAGATAATGTTATGTTATAAAAACATCACAAACATCTGCAGATTGCAACCTCACGGGGCCGTCAGCCCAGATATAAAAAAAAAGCTGTCTAATGAATCTCCTGAAAATCCAATGTATCCTTAAATTCAGAAATGTTTTTAAAGTATGTGGTGTATGTGTATTCTTATATATGTGAACATATGTGCATGTATAGCATATATGCTGTCTTTTTCCATTTGACATACAGTATTACTGTCATCATTTAAAATCTGTGAGAATTGACCCAGGGTCAATAGCAGCGACACTATAATGGGTTCCTGTTACCCACGAGTACAGGTCAAACAACCCATCGGTACAAATGTTAACCCAGTGTTGCGTCAGTGCTGTATTGACCAACACTGGGTCGATTTTAACTCAGTGATTTTTATCTTCTGTGGGGAGATCATGGGTTCGGTTGCGCGTGTGTGTGTGCGTGTGTGTGTGTGTGTGTGTGTGTGTGTGTGTGTGTGTGTGTGTGCGTGTATCTTTCTGTCTGTCCGCAGCTAATCGCGCAAACTACTTGACCCATCAGCCAAATGTTTTTTGTGCTAGTTTCTAACTGTATGCTCAAGGACCTCTCGTGGTTTCAGTGATTCTCAATTTTTTTTTTTAATCTTTGGCTGCAAATGATTAAATAACTGCCTCAGTTTCAAAGCGTCAATCGGCGAGGCTAACAAGAAGCCCCGCCCAGTCTGTTGCAGGCCACAGTTTGATACTGCTCAAAAACTGACACCTCCAAAAAAAATAAAGTTTGGCCTCATTTTGGTTCATACGTATGTCACAATCCAAGTTAAGCATCCAAGATGAATAAATCCCCGTTTTTGTTATTCTTTGTCGACATCTAGAATGTAAGGCAAATATTTTCTCATCATAAGGTCAGGCATTCATTCACTCTTGTTCTTTTCACATTCACTCATTCACTGTAGCAACAATGGCTAATACCCACTGCATACAGTATGAAGGTGAATTCTGCACATCACAGAGTGAAGCGTCGTCAGTTTTACAGGGTGTAGTTAAGCTTATCATAACAAACAGCGACTCCAAACAGAGTGTGCTTTAGAACAGACCAGCATTTTATTCGTAGTCTGCTCTGCACTGCCAGTGGGCCTCCTCTGTCTATCTTTTTCTCTCTCCTTTGCCCCCTTTCCATGCACTCCGTCCCTCCCCTCTCTTCCCACAGCGACTACGAAGCTGCTGTTTACTTACTAGCCTGAGCAGACTAACTGTAATCAGTAGTCAGTAAACATAGTTCTCATTACAGCCGGAGACAATGCAGAGCTCAGCTGCGGTTTACACAATGACCTCAAAGCTCAGTACATATCACTACACATGCACAGCACAGACATCCACGCTATAAGGTCTGCGGGAGGATTGTGTCCATCTGTAATCAAAAAACTTGAGCTTGTCTCATAAGACGACATAAGCTGGGCTGAAGTGCTGTTTTCTCATTCTGCATCAAAGCTGAAATGTTCTTGACCCCTAACATGACCTTGACTTATAATTTGAAAACAGAGCTGGCCTGCACTGTTTATCTAACATTAAGGTTTTTTGGGGGGGCTTTTCAGCTCCCACTTTGCATTTTAATTGCAACTCATAATGGGCAGATGTTGACTCAGTCCTTCAAAAACGGGCTGAGGTCATGGTTTCAGTCGAGTCTTGAACTTGATACAAAGTGGCCATGATTTGATTTTGCAGCTTTCACAATGTGTCTGTGCACAAACACAGCCCAAGGACAGAAACCAAATACCCCTTTGTCTTTGCTTCGAGACCGTAGATAAACACACGCATGCGCACACTTTCCTGCACGACCAATACCTCGGCACATGCTGCACACGGAAAAAACACACAGACACATTCCCATACTTGGTGTCCCCTATTATCGATTGTCCCTGTTGTCGCAAGAGGCCGACTATCAGAGACAGACACAGCCTTTAGCCTTCTTTAGCTCGTATCAACGGTTCTTTCAAGCTGTGACCTACATTAAAGACAAGCAGTTGAACAATGTTCAGATGCAGTGGGATCGTGCCAGTATTAGTTCCTGTGATGATGATTTTCTTTCTCAGATCCCTCTGTGCTGCATGTCTACAAAGCAGCCTCCTGCTGTCAGCCCTCAGGCTCTGACTCAGTTTCTGGGAGTTAATAACGCAACAGGAGATGTCTGCAAGACGGAGGTGGCTGGAGGGTTCAAGTTATTTAACAGTGAAATACACGTGGAGACAGAAACTGGCAAATTCGTTCTGCCTTGGGTGGATTGTAAGTCCTCACACTGAATACCCCTACGATGTTTTACAGCACTGTTTATATTAGTATTTTAATTGGTTTTTTTTTATGGATGCGCCATACAGCCAACCAGTGGTGGAATGTAATTAAATACATGTACTCAAGCACTGTACTTATGTACACATTTGAGGTAGTTCTACTTAACTTGAGTATTACCATGTATATGCAAATGTTGTACTCGACTACATCTCAGAGGGAAATACTTATACATGCTACATTTATTCGACAGCTTTAGTTACTTTTTCACACCCTTCCTGTTCAGTGAAAACCAACGTCTCTTGAACATATGTGATAAACTGAAAGATGAAGTGTCCCTTTATGCATCAGCTGGAAAATGCATCGCCACAAAGCTGAAAACAGGGCTGTTACGTGGTTCTCCCAGCACATACAAACATATGGTGATCTTATTATATGATATGATGCATCACTGTGGACTAAACTACCAAACGGCGTACACAGTATTCAAAATGAGCGCAACCCTGAACAGCAGGTAAAATGCGACAAACACATAAATGCAGCAATAATATCAATAAAAAATACATCACATATAATAGAAAAACTCTGACAGGGAACGTTTTTTTTCACAATGACTACTTTCTTTTGGATACTTTGGGGTCATTTTGCTGACAATGCTAACATACGTTTACTGTAGTGAGGTTTTGAATCGCAGAACCTTTACTTGTAATGGAGTATGCTCACAGTGTGGTATTAGTGCTATTAGGATCTGAATACTTCTTTCATCACTTTCACCAACACAGTGGAGGTGCAGATGTCATGTTCCCAGCTCTAATATTGACAAGTTTAGGTTAATGGAGTAAGTGAGAAGTGACAGCATAAATAGAGCTGTCAATGACTGACAGGGTTCCTAACACAATCCATTACTGGTGTCTTGTAGCAACAAATTGATCTTGCTTCAATTAGAGTTTACTCTGGGGCACATTCTCAGAGGTCACTCTTTTTGATGGTTTATAATTGCGTCCACATTAGTCTTGTATTGTATGTATCATACAGTGCTAGCACTTTGTCTATACGGGTTACGATGATAGCACGATGACTTTCCAGACAGAAAAAAAAAAACAATAAAGGAAGAGAACGCAGACATCAGTCCCAAACCATATCATCGCCTTCTCTTTTTGCTCACCGCTCAGGCCTCCACATTTCTCACACTCCCTCTTATCAAACCAGATCTCTGCCCTCCGTGTCGACGGAAAAGAGCAAACATACGACCATCGTCTGCAGCTGTTCAAATATTGTGACATGTGATCTCTGGGATGGCACAAGCGCTCTTTGTAATGAGCGCCCGGGACGCAAAGACTGGGAGAATGGGGAGCTCATCTGTCTCCACTTCTCCATCAAAAAAATACACACGGCGATGTATTTATTGTGCATTCTGCTAAACTTTATGCGAAATGCAGAAACTCCCCACACACACACACTGAGAGTCCGCTACTGCCGCCACCCCCCCCCCCCCCCCCACAATCATGCAAAGCAAACATGGCAATCAGGAAAGCTGCGAAGAAGAATTAGCTACATAAAGCACGTGTTGAATAAGGATGCCACTGAGCCGTGCTTTTTAAACAGACGTCTTATCAAAGGAAGACAGAGTAATTGAATATCTTATCTTATGAAAGAGCAACACTGCTTTTCTTCTTTTCGCTTTCAACTCCTTGACGAGATGTGCAGAGCCATTCGTTCATCCCGCTGCCAACACTTGTGTTTGGTGCACTTCTATCACAACCATAGATGTGAATCAAACAAACAAAGCCTCGGCCTCTAAGCTCTCCCCCGACACTTTAAAAAAAAGAAAAATCCGACATTAGGTTCTTCCTCTCAACACCTACAATTGATACTTCTACTGAGAGCTGGAGGGACTATCTGGGGCTAAATGATAGAATCATTCAACTAACCACTGAGAGCAAGATGGGGTGGTTTACCAGCAATTAGGGGTTTTATGCTGCTTTGCAGACAACTCGGAACTCAAACATTTCTGACTTCCTACGAAAAGCAGAATGGAACGCCACTCAAAGTTGGACTTCCTACTTGTAAACAGGGAAAATCCCTCCACCGCTGCTTCTTCTGACGTCACACAACAATGGAAGCACGTTGTAAATGGTAAACCATCAACTAAAAGGCAACGTAAAGTATATTTGCCTGTATTTACAATATTACATACGGTTCTGCATGTGAATTGATATCAAAATATGTGGGCAATGTTTAAAGGTAGCTGGTTACGTTAAATCATTTCTGAAAGTTATCTTCTCTGCACTTTGGGACGTTTGGTATTGTGCACCTTGGAACGCTTGGAGGTCGGAAGTTGGAGATTTTCAGCATCTTAGTTAAGTGCGTTAGCATGCTAGCATTTGCTCATAAGCACTAAACATGAAGTACACTTGGCGCTGAGGGGAATGTCATAAGGTTTGCAGGTGTTTTGGTCATTAAAAAAATAAATAAATAATCACATTTTTGTACAATTCGCTCTGAGGAGAACATGAATTTCAATTTCACGATCAAATAGTTGTCGAGACATTTCACTCACAAACTACATACGTATGTCAACCTCGTGGTGTCCGGAGATCACCAAAGTCATTCAGATTCATCCTCTGGGAACCACGAATGTCTGTACAAAAGGATTGACGCACCAACAGGACCATAACTAGAGCCCAAAACACCACAATTATGACCATTTATCACCAAAGACTAATCCATATATTAACCCATCGGGTTCAGAACAGTTCACCCCAAAATCAAAAATACATAGCACCAGAAGGTGAGGGCCATCTAGTTCCATTATATTGAAGAGAAGGCAGACATCTCTCAGGCCGATATCTTCAACACTCGGCAACTCACAGCAAAACAATCTAGATTGATTAATAGCACTACAGGTAAGAGGGAAAATGTATATTTTTGATTTTGGGGTGAAATGTCCCTTTAAAGTACAGTATTTCCTAGTTTCCACAAGTTCATTGAGTCAACAAAGAGGAACGCTTTCAATTTAAATTAGGTCATGGATAACAATATGTGTGAAAGTGCCAGCTTGAGGCCTTCATGCTCGCATTTCTTTCTCCATTGTGACAAAAAACGGTTCTAGATGATGATGATCTACATTTTGGTTGAAAACCTTGTGGCAGGATTACGCCATTAACAGCTTTGCTGGGATCAATACAAACTTGAAACAATTCTTTATGCGGCCAAAGTGTTATGCACACACGATGCGAACACTATCACAGCCAATTATATCTATTTGTGAAACGAAAAACAGATCTGCAGAGAATGCTGCTTTTCTATTACAGTAAAAGAGATGAGAGAATCACGTCAGAGTCCAGCTATCTGAAAACCCCAGAGTTGAGGGATGACCTCACTGAAGTGGCCTTGTATGGTTTATGTCATGTCCGCTTTTCTTCTTGGCCGGATGAGGCTCTGCGGACTTGGCTCCTCATGAGGCACGAAGGTATGGAATAATACTTTGATCTGAGGGGCCTCCGGCACATTTGGGTTGCTGCGGTGTGCGTGGATACATTAATAAGGCTCAGTGAGGCTGTAAAACAATGTTTCTAGTGAGAAAGCACGTAGGGATAATATACTGTGTAAGGATGCATGTAAGGCATGTCAGGATGAGTTTTTTCTTTTCACTCTCAAAAACATGAAACAATCATATTCATCTTCTTCACATGAAAGAGTCCAGAAGATGATTCGTAGAAATACTTTGTACTTCTTTCACCTTTCAGTAATCTTCTAGTTATATTGATACATCCCCTGTAAAAGTGAATTTTTCCAACTATGCGTTTGAACAAATATGTTTGAGTGAGTCATAGTTACGGTTATGAGTCATCTTGAAATGGTTTTTGGAGGTTGTCTCATTTCAGCTTATGAAATAGTGACTGATAAAGTTTAGGTAATAGATCCACAGCACAGTGATCCTTAACTGTCCTACAAAAGTACACAGCGCTAAGTAGCCCAGGACCCAAAAGCAGTGAAGTTGAGAAAAAAAGGTTTAAGGTTTTCCAGCACATCAACGTAGAAAAGATTGTAAAAATCTTGCACCGCAATCAGATGCAAATGAACAATTAAATCAAAGCAAACCAGTGGCCTTTTCAGTTCTTCGTCATATGAAATAACAAAAAGTATTATTTTAGCAGACATTAGGTGAGCAGTATATTGGCACGTTCCCTGGCATGTGGATTTCTGTTCAACTAATAGCAGAGCTTTTGTAAACCCCTAAAGACACGCTTGTGTGTGTGTGTGTGAGTAAATCACATTTGGCTTGCTGCTCTCGTCCTGACATCAGCTCTGATCTGTGACCTCATGTCTTTCTTTTCTCTCCCTGAACTCCTCCCCCGTCACAGTGAACCACAGAGCTTACCATTAAGGGAGGAAACTTTGCTATTATCACCTCTTAAAAAAAAGAAATCACACCTGAATAAGAAAAAAAAGTGAGTCATTCCAACATTCGCTTTGCGTGTCAGTCTGTGGAGAAACCAAAGTTGCATAACTTCAGTTTTAGTTGAAGTTATTCAAACAGAGGCAGCACTGGCATTCAGCGAGATTGAATGCTAGAACATAATTACAGGGCATGTGTCCTGTACACAAGCTGGATATCACCCAAAAGAACAACACTCATCTCAGCCTTTCAGTGAGGGTGTGGAGCAGCAAGTTGGGTAACTCAAAATCCTGTAGTCAGCCCTGCTGCGGTGCGAGTGAACGTGTAACCTTGCACTCTCGGACAGTCAGCAGCTCGTCTCCATGTGGCGTTTTATTTCTCTTCTTCTCCATTACCTTCAGAAAGACAAAAGAGTAGCCTGAGACAGCCTGTTTCAGTCAGGTAGTGTGACAACCTGCTGTAACTTAAAGACGTAGTTCGGATTTTTTGAAGTGTGGTTCTATGAGGTGAGTGTATTACGGTCAACATGCCCCCAGTTTTGGAGAAACAGACGGCAAGGGAGCAAAGCATTGTACTGCTGTGGACGGGGGCTGCAGCAAAAATGATTTTAGCCACCTAAAAGAAAGACCCACAATAAAAAAATCTATATATGTCTGCTGAAGGTAATAGACTGACTATGGATAAGTATCTTCTACAAGCCCACTTCAAACAATCCAAACCATCCCTTTAAAGGCTAATTATGGGAAGCAGAATCCGGTTGTAGTGGTGAAAACAGCAAAGTGCTGAAGCCTGAAATGAACCCATTGTCCCCTTGCTGAAGAAAAAATCCACTGGAGCCAAAAATAAAACTGAACCCAACCACACCCAGAGTATCCAACCACATTCAATAGGACTTTACACAGAATACATCTGGGGAAAAGAAGATTCCCACAATCCATGTGGCAGGTTGGCCTGAGCTCAATCGGTTCAAAGAAGTACAGACGTGGATTATGAAAATGGGATGAGAATTATTCTCTGCACAAACCCTGCTGTTTTACCGCCGAGGGCTGCTGACGCTCAGCTCTCCGCCTGTCCCTGGGGTTGAACCTGCATGAGCGCCCAGCTGGAATCCTCACCCTGTCGCACAGGCTTTCTTTAATCCAGTATTCAATTGGGACTCTTCCATCACGACAGTCTTTTTCACAAACAGCACGCCAAGTTTATGCATGAGTCCACCAGTCAGTTGTGTCAGTTCGGACGGTTACTAGGTTACATGAGTGTTTGTTTAGTGCTGTTGTGATGAAGAAGCCCAGTCCAAGATGAGAAATGTGAACCTATGTGCCAGAGAAGGACACAAAAGTCAGCCAATGTTTGGACAAAAAGTTACAAAAGAGATGAATATTGGAAGGAAATAAAACAAAATGCTAAAAATGATCTTATTTTTTACATTCTTTGGTTGCTTTTCATTAAATACACTCTGGGCTTTGCATGTAAGGGCAGCCGACCAATATACATTTGATCAAATCTATGGTTTAATTTTTTTGTGCAGAAAACGAAGCTACTAGAGTGTTGACAGGAACATTTAACGACAACCTGCCTATGTGAGTTTTACAGTAATGTGATGATTCAGGTTCCTCCATTGTCCGCGTAATGGTGCAATTAAGTGGGGTCATTTTTGTGTACTTGTTTGTCATCATAATGCAAACACAACAAAAATACAATATAATTGTTCCGCATTTTTGAAATGGGAACAAAACAACTACTATTTTTGTTGTCAATCGGCTGGCAAATATGTCCTCACGATTTCCACCACATGTACAGTATCTAATGTGAACTCAAAATTCCCTCATCAAAAATACAACCTCACGAGTTGCAATTCAAGGGACATTCATCGCCAACATTCACCAATCAGTAATTGTGAATGTGTCAATACATAATATGACTTGGTCAGCTCTCTCAAGCTCGTTTCAGAACTTGGAGACTCTGGTTGTTGTGTGACTGACACCCCGCCTGTCCGAAAGTTGATCCCGGTGGGATTGGGAAGAAGAACCGGGGAGACAGCTGCAGTGAAAACTTAAGTCCAGTTGGGACTCGCTCCCCTCTCTGTTGTGTGGACATGAATCATATGACCAAATGTGAATGTGTGTGCATCTATTTATGAACTTCTGACCCCGTGTCTGACCTCACGCCACCACCCCCTGGTCTGTGTATGTGTTGAGGCGTGTAACCCGCTCCTTCTCACTCTTCTCAAAGTTCAGGGCTGCCATATCCTGTTTTCTGCCTCCCTGCCCCGTAAGCCTCTGATCTTTACTCCCCGCTGACCTACTTCAGACACAACTTATGCAATTTCACCTGTACGTACATAAAGCACACGTACATAATGATGCAACACACAGACACTAATATACACACACATACATATTTTGGAAAACAAATAGCTTTAAGTAATTAAAGCTGCATTGTTATTGTATTTTTTTTTCGCCACTCAGGGGTAGCAGAACAAACTGTAAAAACGACACTGACATATTATCATCTTATAAAGTTGGTATGGCTAACGTGCTAGCAAACAGGTTCCTGTTTCCACACCCAGCAGACATGAAGCACATAGAACTGCATTTTTGGAAGAATCAAGTGCATAATGAATTCTCCTTTTAGCTCTGTTTTGGTCTTCTCCATTTCGTAAGAGAAAATATCTAGCTATTTAGCTAACTAAATTCTCCACTATGTTCACAAGCCAGTCGCTATTAACTGCTGTTTGGTGCTAGGCAGGTAATATCAGATTTCTTTTAACAAAAAATAGCTGCCTTCTGCAACCAAAACAGTTAAGTTAGGCGCTGTAAAACCAAAACAATGAGCTGAATGACATTAAAATACTCCATAGAGCTGAAGGATGCGGAGTTGGGTGATAATTCTGTTGGGGTTAGTTTGTTATGGGCCCTTTCATATTACACAGTCATTGATTCACTGTAAATATTTGGTAATGCAGCTTTAATGAGTACATTCAAACATGTGGTATCAATAATTCATTGTAGCCTGGTAGATTCAAATATATGCACTGTATCATCATTGTCAATCAAATGCACTTCCTAAATAAACAAGAAAAGCAGTCTGCAGGAGTTCAATACAGAACTTTTATTGTTTATTTATTTTTTTTATTAAAATGTATGTAACCCAAGTAGCTGTTTTGGACCAGCTGCTGTGTTTTAGCACCAACTGTGAGCCGTTTTTGTGTTGCAGTTTTTCTGCTTTCTTGATGTGTTTCCTGTAGTGCAGCCCTGCGTGTTGGGGTTACATTATGGTTAAGGGTCAAAGCCCCATTTGATTGGGGTTAGGGTAAGGTTAGGTTAGGGGTAAGTATCACAGAAGACAACTGATTGGGGTTTGGGCTCAGGTTGGGCCTCTTGTTAAGGTAAGGAAGACAAAAATCAATGGTGATACACACTCTGGTTCCAGTCCCAGAGCTGCCAGATTTAGGAGTGTGGTTGATTTTGGTAGAGAATCAACCCCAGTTATAGAAACAGCACTTTGGGCTAGCGTTGGAATACAGGTGGCCCATGGCTCGTCATTCATGGAGAGTCTTGCCTGGCAGCCAGGTGTGGAGCTGAACCCTTTCGGTTACCTTGGGAAATTTTACCAGTCTCCTCTCAAATTTTGGGCTTACTATAACTGAGGACCGCTTGTTCTCATTTCACACTGCGTAACCTAGTTTATGTTACAGAGTTAGCATGGAGGTCAGATGAAATGATATCTTACTTTGTCAATGTTTTCATTACTTAATGAATATGCGGACAAAATGTGCCCAAACCTGACACATTCTTTAAGCCATACTGCCCTCTGACCTCTTCCTTGAGATAGGTCACCCACATCTGTAACAGGTTAGTGCGATCACGTCCACACAAAGGGCGTACAGGCGGCGGCAGACAACACATCTGACCAGTAGGAGATATATTGGAACTGCATCTCTCGAACAGACTGCGATCTAAACTGCAACAGATGTGTCTTTGTCTATTAGAAACGCAACAGCCTCCGAGAGGAAAACTCTAAACGGCTTAGCATGTTTCTTTCTCTCACATGAGGCATTGTATAGTCATGCTTAATGGTTTTCACTTGCGTGTGTCATTGATCTTAATCAAAAAACGTTTGTCACATCAACATTGTTTGTGTGGATGTAGCGCGTGTATTTAAATAGAAATCCGATACAGAAGTGAGCAGCGTGATCACATATGGTGCCCATATGTTTCCTGTGTAATCCAACGACTACAGCTCGTATTTAAACATCAGGCCACAGACTGATTTTAATGGCAAGCTGTTATTTTTGAAACCGAGAAAACTGTCAATTTCTTCAAAATGAAAAGCTCATTCTAAAAATGTCTCCAGTAGTTATGGTTTTCTTTCGTTTCCCTTCGGTAGACTACGTGACTCAGCTGTGCAAAGTGTTCTCTTTCTGCATGTCCTTAACAAGTGTCAATTCCCAAAAGACTAACAACACACACCCATTAAGGATGAAAGTAGAGCACCTAACCCAACTCCTGAAGAGTCGAATAAACATCCGATAAGAGTCAAGACTGACTTAGTGGGGGAGGGTATGAAAACAACAATGCCTGACTGTCCCCATAGTGATGAGCTCATGGACATGTCAGTTGTTACAGTGAAGAAATCTGTGCATCTGTTAACTACAAGCAAAGCAATACAATACAATCAGTGTATGCAGATAATCTGTGTTTTTTCTCTGTCATACTGTCGATTATTTATGTAAATATTTACAAACTGAAGCCTGAGGAGAGCTCTGTAAGGTGGTTACCAGTACGGTTTTGTGGTTTCTACATTCATTAACTTGTTCGAGGTGGTCTTGACCACAATTCTGGCTGCTGACAGCGTTTTTTTCCCCCGAAATGGCCTCATCCAAATCAGTGCTGTTTTCACAACAGAAAAGCAGGAGAAAATCAAATGGACAAATTCCAGCATAAACGAAACAACAAATGAGCCGGAAAAGTGTTGAATCTGTGCTGCAGTCAGAGGATATAGGCACAGAAAACAAAGCTCAGTCTAACGATGTCCTTTCTATGCTCGCCAGTCGCCCCTTCATTGTATGTTGACCACAGCACGCTGCATTTCACTGACGAGGTTATCTTAACGGCCGGTAACAAGCTGTGAAACTGGAAGGAAACCATGCAAGATAATCTGCTTCAGAAGAGAATGAAATGCTCAATTTTGTCTTCCACTTGTGGATAGTGCATTTGTTTATGATGGGTTGTGGGTTGCCTGTTGACATAAAAAAAAAAAAAAAAAAAAGAAAAAAGATGGAAGGACAGGGTGAGAATGTTTCTAACTATGCATCAAAGTGGACTTCCAGTGGACTTGACTTCCAGTGGACTTCCAGTGGACTTCCAGTGGTGTTCAAAATGTTTTGAATCCAGTGGTTGTTGCAGAGATGTCATCAGATACAGACACGACAAATCCTGACGTTACTTTTAGAGCAATGTTTAGTCACAGCCTGTCCTCATTGCGTCTACGGGGGTCACAGTGATGATACTTTGTAATAGTAAAAAAAAAAAAGAAAGAAAAACCTACTTCCACAAGAACAGAAATCTTTAACAAAAAGCACCCGGAGAGCGATTAGTGTGTCCGCCCCGTCGTTCGTGACCCATGCTACACCCTTCCACCAAAATAGGGCCAGTAGTTTTTTTTTCCGTAATCCTGCTGACAAACAAACAAACAAAGCGCCTGGACAAATAACCTCCTTGGGTAACAATACTGTGCCGGTCAGCTGTGTAGTCAACACTGATCTACAATAGAACAGTCAGACCAGACAAAATACACCCCTGCAGTGTCCATCTGCTGACCGAAACAAAGCTATTGGAGAAATAATTGCTTAACAGGATTATCTGCTGATCATCGTGCGGACAGCTAAAAAAAAAAAAAAAAAACACCAATTCTCCAGCTCTTTGAAATGTGAAAAATGTACAAGGACATGATCTATGAATGTGATGCCCTTTCTCACTCGCTCCATGTTAACGGTGTGACAGACTGCCGGTCGAGGGCAAATTCATTCAAAATGTGCTGTTCTGGTGCAGGAAAACAGCCGTTCAAATGCACTTGGTGAAATCGTTTCACTGTTCTTCCTGCAGAAGTCAACACACTCGCACAAGGAACACACTCGCACTAGCACATGCCTGGCTTTTCATGCCAGAGCAGCATTCTGCTGCTGCTGACTGCTCTGAAAACATCCAGAGGCTGCGGCCTGCAGGAGAGCAGTGCAGAGAGATCCAGTGTCTGCCAACAGGGATTAGCACTGTCAGATGATCAGCGGTGGCATACCGGGCAACTTTATAAAGTTTAACAAAATACCTCTGCCGCTGAACTACATACAGGGCATAAACGTGTGCATTTTGTACATCTCATTAACATTTTCGTTTTTAGTTGTGCATTTGACTAAAACGACAAATGTAGAATCTATTGATTGCATTGAATTTAGTATAGTGAAGGCACTCAGTAGATGGCAGATCTCCACCAGGTGTGTCTCCCTCTCCCCTCCCAAGCAAAGGTGAGCTGAATGTCACTCAATTGTACCTCCCGGCGCCCTTGCAGTCAAGCTGCCGGTGAAGATAACAAAAACAGGAATTTATTAATCTTGTATCGTGCTCAACCTTAGTGTCTCGGGTCTGGATGTATTCTGCAGATGCTCCGGTTCAAAATGAGAGCAGACTTTAATATGGATGTCAGTTTTTGAGCCATGTCAAAGGCCTCAACGTGTCCTGCAACAGACGAGGTAAGGCTTGTTCTTAGCCTAGCCAATTGCCTTAAATGTCTTTTGCTATTGAAGCAGTTGTCGATCAATTGCGGACCCTCCCGGCCGGTTAAGAGGAGTCAGCAGTCAATGGACGGTAAAGAAAGAAAGTCAATAAAATAAGTTCTGAAAAAATTGTGAATCCTTGAGGTCCTTGAGCATACAGTTATAAATGAGCACAAAAAGTATAAGTCTGATGGGTCCAGCAGAATGTGAGACACACACACACATGGACACACACGGCCGAACACATCATCTCCCCAAAGCCTTACGACTGGCGGAGAAGTTTCCTCATACATCTCTACTTCCACAGATGACGTGTCCTTATTCGATAACAAAAACTTTTCCAGACATGTTTGCTCCAGAAACAAAGCTAAAAAAATAAATAAACATTAAAAAGCTCACTGGTGGCTCACGTTGGGATTTCTACCCAGATATTTTAAGAGCATATTCTTTCGTCATCAAATAGATTCAATCGCACTCCACCACACCTCGAATCACAGCATGATAAACATGTTTGATGTGTCAAACCCTGTGGCCCGGGGGGGGGACAAGAGTTCGGCTGTGGAAGAAGGCCGGCAGCAGCTGACTGGCAGGATCAGTGTCTGAAGTCAGAGCGGCGGTCAGCTGCCGAGCAAACGGGCACCCTCTTATGAATGACAGCTATTCACCTCCCCCTTGAACATCACATGAGCGCTGCCTCCTACTCAGTCAGCACAGCGCAGCACAATATCCCTGTGTGTCTTCTGATACAGTAGAGCCTGGTGGGGAGGGAGATAAACTGCGCCGCGACCTTGAGGACAGAGATCATCCACTGGCGACAGGAGGCGAGAGAGTTTGTGTAAGAGAGAGTTACCTGACCTGACACACCACAGTGTGAGGCTGCAAGTTCTTCTAACCTCAGAGAAAATATAGTTCTGTGTCATGAAGCAGCAAGTAGGGCAGCACTAACCACTGGTAAAAAAAAAAAAAAAAAAAACCCCATCATGTTCTTTCTTTATCCTTCTTTAACCTTCACTCCTGCCTCCCGCAGCTGCTTGTTCATCTGTTATGAAAACAGACGACGCTGGGGGTCCGCTCCTCCTCTCTGTTACGTCAGATGTGTTTGCTCATGGCATGTGCATGTTGGCAAAATGTGACCGCTACCTCGCAACCTTTTGTTTCTGCACCTCTAGCTCGGAACTCGAGCTCTCACAACCCTGCTCCCCCCCCCCCCCCCCTTCTCGCTCTGTTTCCTGACGCCAACGTCACACGGAGAAACGAGAAAATGACCCAATTACAGTGTAAAGATAACCTGCGCTGGCAGGGCCAGGGAAGAGGGAGCAGAGGACATGCTAATGGGATAGATGAAAGAGGTTTAGACAGTAAAAAGAGCTGCAGTGACATCATCCCCACTGGACTTGTGGTCATCAGAAATAGAAGAAAAAGATGATAGAAACGGGAGAAAGTGGTCGAGAAATGTGTTGTGTTTGTGTTAAATTTGACACACACAAGTGACAAGTGAGAACAGTGACATCCCTCGGTGACAGCGGTGCCAGTTGGCACATAGCTGGACGCTGCAGAAGATGCCTGGCTGCTGCAGTGTCCCTGTCAGCCGAGCCATCCTGCTGCCATTGATTCATTGATGCTGTGCAGAGCGTTGCGTAATAAAAAAGCCATGCTGGTAAACAAGGAGGGCGAGGAGGCCCTCATTCCTCCACTGCAACGAGGGTTGACGGCTGTAATCGCGTCGGCATGTCGCTAAATAACTTGCTCATTCGTCGTCATCAAGCCACAGGAATGTCTGTTTCTGACAGGCAGCTAGAGGGAGGACATGTGCTGTGGTGTACACAGTGTACACACACACACACACACACACACACACACACACACACACA
>CALSCE010009442.1:18497744-18513260 GCA_943593645.1 Bovichtus variegatus | reverse complement strand
AGAGAGAGAGAGAGAGAGAGAGAGAGAGAGAGAGAGAGAGAGAGAGAGAGAGAGAGAGAGAGATCTGCAGTGTTGGAACTCTGTCAGTATGCTAATGCCTGGATCTGCTCTGCCTCCCTCTCTGTTTCTCTCCTCCCTCCCTCAGTTTTCTCCAAGGTCAGTGGGTAGAACTGCTTATTTGACTCCTCCCTCAGTGGACAAGCGCTCCCCCCACCTCCTTGCACCCTTCTGCAGGCTGGACACCCGGGCAGTAATTACCATCATGATCCAGATTAACTCCTGGGTGTGCTCTTGTTGTGCTACGCTGGGCCGGGACGGGACAACGCACAGACAGGATTACTGTGTGTGTGTGTGTGTGTGTGGGATGGGGTGTTAGACCCCACAAGGAGGGCCGGGGGCAGCCAGACAGGACGGGATGGCACACTTAAGCCCTGCAGGAGACAAGAGAGAGAGAGAATGAGAAAAGGAGCTCACAGCAGTCACCTACGAGGACAGAAACATACATCCACGTGAAATCTGAGAAACATTTTTTTGGTATGCAGAGGCTGATAAATCAATGACACGTAGAATTACTATGAGGGGATAATAAACCCTGGAATTAAAGATGATCACTATGAATGTACACTGATCCGCCACTCACTGATCACTGATTATAACATGAGAAAAGCTACACTGAATTGCATCTCTAGCTGCACAAAGTCTCACAAAGTCATGGAAGAAGCCAGAGTTAAAGCTTAGGACTGGCAGGAGATCAGACCTAAGGAGACACAGCTGCAGCAGGAAGGGATCACCTGAACAGTCCAACAATTCTCACCGTTTAAACGGACACCAGATTAAGCTCTCCGATTCAAACGCTATATAAACACGATCAGGCCGCGAAAAGATCAATGGAGCGCCTATTCGAGCGTGTGCGCTGGCTAATACTTGCTGAGTTGTGTGCAGTGCAGGCCACCCCCTGCGGTGTGAGTGCAGGAGCTTTGCTGACCACTTAGCTGCTTCGTTCAGTGGTTTTGGATCCTGTGATGGGATTAGAGGGGAGAAGCGTCTGATGGGATGAGATGGAACTCAATATATATGAACAGGAAGCACTCCTTCACCACAAGGGGAAGTATAAACACACAACAGGACTTCTAATTACACCAAGTGTCATGAGGTGCTGACTTGTTCCCAGTAACCCTGCACATTTTGCTACTGTACACATGCAGGTTTACATTTATATTGTATATTATTGCCTACTAAATATATATTTTTTCTTAATTTCTGATTATTCCTCATAAAGAAAGAGACCAAATCCTACCTAATGTATATCAGAAGCATCACTGATTACATTACAGTTCATTTAGGTGACACTTTTGTCCAAAGCGACTGAATAATAAGTCTGATTAACATGGAATCATTCCTCCTCAACAAACTCTATTTAGATTGGACAAAATAATACACATTCTCCTTCATTATTTCATGACGTGTTCAAAATTCCTCCATTAATAATGAAGGGAAGACACAATAACGTCTTTTCAGAGACTCACAGGAACATCCTCAGGAATTGGTTACATCATCCGCAGCCAAGGGAGAAGTCTTTGTGGTAAAGAGAGCAGATTTGGTTTTCTTGTGTTGTACTGACACCCTCTGGTTTGTTTGTGGTAAGTACAACAGAGTGCTTCGATATAGAATGAATTGACATCCTATGGCAGCTTTTTCGACTCCGAATCAAAATGTAGTTTAATTGGAATATACTGGTGCCTCTGTGGGGTCTCGTGATGTAATGGTGATAAAGTGCGTGAACTCAAGAGACAATTTAAAAAGTACACACAGAACGTGTCGACACACCAGATCGACTTGTGCTTATGAATTTAAAATCCGAGGACACGTCGAGTGACAGTTTCTTTTGTATTTCAACAGTTTTTGGAACAGCATGCGCAAAAAACAAACAAAAAGAAATACAATAATTAAACATGCAACATCAATCAAACATGAAGTTGGTCCAGCCAACAGATCAGTTTCACAAAATGCACAATGTAGAAATAGATGAAAAAACAACAACAATAACACCAACAAAAATAATTATTATAACAAGGAACTGAAGATGAACACAAGTGGATGAGCTGTTGTTACAGTACAGAACCAGCAGATGGAGGCATACAGTGTGTGATAGGTAACACAAAATATCAACATAAGAGGTGAAATGTAAATCCAGACACTAACTCATCTCCCTGGATACCAAAGGAGACTCCATACAATGTTGATTCCGTAATGTAATATTCACGTCTTTTATAGAATTTATTGTTGTAATTTAGGCTGCTGATCACAACCTTGGATACCATGTGACAGAATGAATGACAGTAAAACAGGACGCACAAGAGACTTTGTCGCCCCGAGTACTTAATCTGTTCAGGTGAGTCCAAAGGCACATCACAATGCAAACAATAAAAGATGGGAAGTACGCTCTGGTAACATCTGTAGAATGTTTTAACCTGCTGCCAGAAAAATGTTTGTAATCCACCCCATAATACTGGTACACACATTTTCTCAAGCCCTGCTTTCAAAATCCATACTTTTTCTCTTTTATTTCATTTAAATAAAATATCACTTCAGGCCCCAAAACATCACAACATGTCGGGGGAGGGTCATGTAAAAAAAAAACAAAAAAAAAACTATAATGATTTACAACCAGTATGATGACTAAGAGACATTTAAAATAAACAAAATGACATGAGGCAAGGTAAAAATCCAAAGAAATCCCAAAAAGCACAGAACCACGAGTGGTTGAAGGAAATCATAAATGACAACAAATACAGTACACTTTTTCTCTCTCCTTGCTGTGCTGACCAAAAGGCAAAGCAAACGTTGAATACTGCATGAAACAGAGATGGTGGTTCAGTAAATAGTAGATACAGATTAATGGTAAAACACAATACTGGTCTCTGTGACTTTCCCTCATTAACATAAAACTGCCTCATCACCGATTTGTCCTGAGCTGTACCAAGTAGTCTGCATACAGTGCATCGAACTACAACCAAATACAATACACCCTAATTGTCAAGTACATACCGAAAGTCTTCATTCATAGTTTGTAACGCATGTATGCGTGTCTCTTTAACACCTGCCTCTGAAGTCATGTTTTAGATTAAATGTGATTCCAAGGCCATTTTAAAAAAATGTTTTTTTCTTAACTAAACATAAATACAAACATGGTACATGAATGCAAGTCCACAAAAAAAACAAGTAAGGTACTGTAAGTCAAAAAATATCAACTCAGACTAACTCTGTGCTGCTGCGGTAAGTACAGAGAGAGTAGGTAGTGTTACTGAGTCTCTATGGACGCCCCTTAGTGTCTACTGTCGGAACTGACTGTGAACTTTGACCTTACTGTAGGCTGGTACAGTAGATTGGGTCGGGTGAACTACATCACAGTGTCAAGGCATAGCATGGCTCATCATGGCAGAAAACATGAAGTAGCATCCGACGGAGATAAAGAGCTGAAGGGCCTGCATCGGACAAAATACCTGTAAGGTGGATTAAGAAATGTAAAAAAAGGAAAGAAATTTCCTTAAAATGACATTGTCTCTTAGGGTCCTGACTCCCACTAGGGGTCGCCAAAGCTTCATGAGGGGTTACGAGGCCTTCTAGATTTTAAGGGGCTGTAAGATAATATAAAAAGAATACAAAATATTACAGTATATTTCTCGAAGTACGCAGTTAAAACAACCAAAGAGCTAATAAAACAATGGCCAAGCTTCAGGGAGAAGAAAATACTGAATTTGTAAAAAAAGAAGCGTATTAAGTATGTATGATTGTTATGAATACATAATACAGAGAATTGTAATAAAAGTTCCTAAAATAACAGGAAAACTCATCTCTGCTGCAATATTCACAGGAAATACTGCTCAAATTTCAACCAATCAGCCATTCTTTTTACACAAACTTCCTGCAGTTATTGCATTCACTATCTGGGTTAGTTGTACAGTTTGTCAGTTGTTCTGTGCTGTTACTGCTATGCATTGAATAATATAATATGAAATATCCATAAAATAAGTCACTAAGTCAGGGGTCGTCAGTTCACTCAATAATAATAAAGGGGTCCCTTAAGGAAAAAGGTTGGGAACCACTGTCTTATGGGGTTTTCTTGTTTAGTGCAGGCAGCATGAGAATGAAACCATGACACAGAATACTGAGTCTGAAGAAATGCAGCAAAATCTCAAATAAGTCCAGGATGTGGATCCACAGCGGCCAGGACTCGGCATGATCATTCCCTGATCCACAATGAAGTGCAGGACACACACGTCCTCTTATCTTAAAGGTCCAGAATACTGTTCATGTTGTTCTTCATTTCACAACACTGTCTCTCATTTGACATACTGCAGTCGACTCTGTGCTCTTCTGAACAGTCTAGGAGCTGCATCAACAATCCTGTCATTCAGTTCTTCAGTTAGAAATCTCTATTAGTCACCTCTTCACTTCACTTTAGCAGGACTATCTCTCTGCTGTACACCCTCGGGGACTTCCATGGGAAGTATTGTCAGGTTCGGCGGAGCAGGCAGGCGGGGTCAGTGGCATGACTGGTTTGGAGCTACAGACTGGAGGCCGGGGCTTCAGCTGTGGTAGCTGGGCACAGCTGCCTGTTTCTGGGAGAGACGCAACAGCTCCTCCCTGATGGCCTTGATCAGGGAGGCGGAGGAGTGGGTGGGAGGAGATGTATCCAGGGGAGGTGGGGCTGACAGATAGCCCATCCCCGAGGTGTCTAGGTGGACAGGGGGTGCCAAAGGCTCCCTGATACCACTTCTTGGTGTCTGGAAGATAGAGCAGGACGTGTGGTCAGGACAGTCCAGGAACTGAAGACAGAAAGGAAGGGTGAAGAGACGGAGAAAGAGAGAGAGGAGGGGAACATTTGAGAGGAAAATAGAGGAAAAATATACAGTGACAGAACTAGAGAGAGTGAGAGAAGGCAGAACTGAAATAGCAGTATAGCGCTATGAGACAACTAAACATAAACATATATTTAAAAAGCAGAGGGAGAATCGATGGGCTGGCATAATTCTATATTGCAGAGAAAAGATCAAAATAAAAAATGTCTGTTTCTGAATACTTTCTCTTGCATGTCTGTCGCTCTCAGCCCCAAGCCCATTTGTTCCTACTGAAGATGTTTAGCTTTAAATCGTGTCACAAATCTATATTTTTATAAAAAGCTTTGCTATTTCCTTAAACTAATGGGCACTGCGGTTTTAAGCAAACGTGACACAAACCGGATTAAATAGTGCATTTGTTGGGGACTATTTTCAGGCACGGATTTGATACACAGTTGGTGCTCTAGTGAGAATGTACAGCAGCTGGGCAGAGTATGTGGGATTGACTCAAAATAAACTACAGTGCCCATGTTCATGGTAATTAAAGAAAATGTGCTTTTTAATAGTTTCTGAACAAACATGGAGCTTTATGGCACAGAGGGCAGCTGTGGCTCAGGAGGTGGAGCGGTCGTCCACTAGTCAGAGGGTCAGTGGTTCAATCCCCGGCCTCTACAGTCAGCATGTCAAAGTGTCCTTGAGCAACACACTGAACCCCAAACTGCTCCAGATGGCCAACAGTGTGTGAGTGGTTATTTCTGATGAGCATGTGCAAGGTGAATGCTGACATGTGTTGTAAAGCACTTTGAGTGATCACAAAGATTGGAAAAGCACTATATAAATGCAGTCCATTTACCATTTACAGAGCAATGAGCTATATCAGGCTTTGCATACACCCACAACATTTGATCTGCAGATCAGTTGATTTTTGGTGGTCTTTTCGGGGGATTTGTTGACATGAAACATACACTTTACAATTTCATTTGCGGTTTAAATGGATGGAAGACAAGACCTTGGTCTTAACAGAAATAAATCTGTGGTTCACTCACTGCATCTTTTTCAGGCTCCGCCCTAGAGAAGTTGTCACCGTGGTAGTGGTTCCAGCCGACGCCTCCGTTCTGCCCTGGAGCAGCCCTGACCCCTGCTGGGTAACCATTCATCCGGCTGGACAATCCCACCTGTGTAAGATGATGGAGCTGGGCACCTACGCACACGCACACACACACACACACACACCATGTCAAAGCTCCAGTACCTGACACTTAATCCTCAGCAGCACCCTGTAATATACTTTGATGCAATCACTACATTCTTAAAAGCACTCTGTCTCTGCTGTGCTGCACTCTATATGGTAAATGCCAGAATACGTTTCTGTTAGAGTAAGTCACATGATGGCAGCAGCATCATGCCAGCTCCTTTAATAATTTAAGAGAGAGACAAGGCTCTTTCAGTATAACAGGTTAATGGGGTGGAGGCGTGTTACTGTACTAAGGAACAACTCTGTGGCCCACATCCAGAAGTTATCTAAAAATAAAAATAAATATGTTTCTCAACTTTAAAGTGTTGACTCTTAATATTAGACGTATGCTCACCATTGGGCTTTGTTAACATCTGAATACAACAGTATTAGTAGGCATGAAAATAAGTTTAGGGCAGTTTGTATGTGTGTGCATGTGTGCAGCTTCAACTTGTACCTGTAGTTCCCCCGACTGGTCGCGGTCTGGCAGATGAGGGCAGCTCATCAGCGTAGAGGCCCCTGCTGGAGTACAGGCTGTCGGGCTGGAGCTGCTCACCTTGCCCTGCTGTTTCTCCTGGTGGCAGGTAACAAGAGCCAAGGCCCTGCCTGAAACACAAAGACATTTATTTTTTTATGATTTAAAGAAAAATGTATTGCGACAGATTTATTGGAATTCTTCTCAGTTGCCGTCTCTACACTGTCAAATCAGAAGGAACAACCGTGTCCAACTCAACAAAAGCAGAGGCAACATCTGCAGACGCTCAGAAGGTTTCACTGCAAAGACCAGACCAATTACTAGTTACCTTGTGAACATTTGAATAAGTAGTGTGACTATTTAAATGACCTCATCAAAGGTAGGTTGGTTTCTTTTTGATTACTTCTTCTAACAAATCTTTTAAAGCTGGGATATACAGCTAGATGTTTCCTCAGGTTTGGTGGAGCAGCTTTACACTGTATGGCAATGTGAGAGCCCTTTTCTGATTTAAGAAGGACAATTGTTGAATTTCCAGCACTGAAAGGTGTTCTTGTCAACATGGCCGCTCGCCTTGGCGTGATCGGCTGGTCGCAGGCATGTCAGACTCAGGTTGTTTAGAGCAATGCGTTTATTTGATTGGGAGACTAAAATTCAAAGAAGAAACCAATCAAAAACGATGCCCACATGAATGGAGCCTGTCTGGACGTAGAAACAGCTCCTCGTAAGCCATCCTACTTGATGTCCCAAAATGTCTCCCAACGGCTTTGCTGACCCGCATTGCCCAGAAATATGCCAAAAAAGGCATTCCTGCATGCCGAAAAGAGGCAAAGCAACAGAATTAACGTTATCTTCTACATATAAGCTTTTTACCGATTATATATTTTTGGATGTAAGCCCTTTGTAATCACCAACTTTTGATTTGTTACTCCCCAACAGTGGTAAAGGCCAATCACATTAATGGTTAAGTCAACTAATGACACTTGATAACTTGCTGAAATAATACATATATTTAGTGTACATGAGAGGATATAATGGACAGTTCATATTGCGTACTTGTGTGCCTGACCATGCTAACAACAGGGTTGTTGCTCACCCTGATTCTACTGTATGTGGTACAAGATATAACTTTGGTTATATTGGTAATTGGTCTCATGCAGCTCGTATAGTCTTAACCGATTCACATAATACAACCATGAGTGGCTGACGGATGCTAATGATACTTCGGCTCCACAGTGCTCACATTTCCGGTGGTGATAAGTTGTTTGACCACATGGGGTTTTGGGCTTTTTGCAGCCAGTTCAGAGACCACTGCTTGTACCTGAGCCATTAATCCAATGAAATAAAGATGACTCCTCTTTCACTATTCATGAGGGCCAACTCACTGGGTGCTCCTAAGAGGAAAACATTCCCACTGGTAAAGTGGTGGAAATCAGTCAGTACCGATCAATAAGAAATCCCTTTGGTGTAAGAAGAAGTGAACGTCAAATAAGCATATCATTTATTAATTTACACATGAATACTCAATTGCCATCGGCCACTCTACTAACCTTGGTATCAGGCCTTGGACGGGAGGAGGGGACATGCTCAGCTCAGCGAACCTCTGGGAAAGAAGGAAAGACACACAGCGCTTAGGAGAAATCAAGAAGCTGTAGTACTGACAAAGACTAAAAAAAGGGAAGATAGAGTGTATGGCTGTTTGCATTTGAGACTCTGAGGTACAATCAACTCGTAAAATATTCAAAAAACGTTATATATCAACACCCAGATACGGCTGATACAAACGTTGCGATTAATGCAAACACATCTTGTGGATTTTTCTTAGAAATGCAAAGCAGTGCTGTGCCTATGGCTGTGTACAGTATATCTGGGCAGCGGGAGCTCACTTCATACACCGTAGGAAACAGTGTTGTTTCTTTAACAAGCATGGTTATGTTGGATATCATTCTTTTTTACAGCTGACCTTTTATAGCATATTAAAGCACTGAACCTGCAAAAGCAGAACCAGCAAATAGCTTTTTATGGCTCCACTGCTCACTGTTAAGTCTCTCTCTATATTTGTCACCTGGGGTGAACACCGGGGCTGGACTATAAGAGATGTAGCGATTAATATATGTTGATAGCTGTGAAATGCATTAAGTATGGTTTCTAAGAACGCAAATGAATAGTTCAACTACCATAGGGATGTAGCTATTGCCAAAAGGAAAATGTTTTGTTTTATAACTATAAAACATCATAACATGAAGTATGAAATATAATCTTTCCATTGAGGGTTTTTTCGCTGACGCCTCATTGCTGATCTTATCTGAGTGATTTAATTGGCATAAACCCTCACAGCTTCCTGTAACGCAAACATAATGCTCTGCCATCTCTAAAAAAAAAAAAAACCTTAAACTTTATTTTTTCAACATTTAATGCCCGAGGGCACTGAAAACCTTTATTTAGTTTTAGTTCAGCGCTAGCCTTCAGCATGCTTTTTAAAGAAGTGGATATGCTATAGATAACTTCTACTTTGTCTCTTGGCAGTTCAACCAATAACATGAAACACTATGAACAGTGTGTGCCATATGCACAGTATTATGGACTCCAGGCTTCGTGTGTTAACTGCATAAACTGGCCTTTGTATGGTGCTGATTTACTCTCTTCGATAATACAGTATAAGTACAAAAACAAATACAAACACTGAGCTTATTATTCCAGCAGCCTTTAGGGCAGTTTATATGACTGTAACCTTTGAAACCCGTCTACAATGGCAGGAGCTAGTGCAGATCAAGCATATGCAGGGTATATTCCTGAAGAGTCTTAAGAGTTGCAGATAGCTGACGGGGCTTGTGAGGTCGCAGCTCATGGGGGCGACAGATGGAGGAATACTTAACTCATTAGTTTGCTAAGAGGACACGATTAAAGTTGAAGCTATAGGCTTTATGCTGCGAATGAGCTGAAAAAAACCTTGAGAAAGGGAGGAGAGAGTGAATACCAAAGATTTTACATGTGTCTATTTACTGTTCTGCTGTTCTGCTATTACACATTTTAACAGGGAGCCCATTGTTCTTAGTCTGTCTCTAGAAGTGTGACAGAACAATTTACCGGAACTTAAACTAGCAAAAAGATGCTACGGAGAACCATTTGTTGCTAACACATAATTTTTTTCAGTGCAATGTGAAAGAAGTGTGATTTGATGTTGGCAGAATGTTTAATGCTCTATCAAAAGTAACCTGCAGATATAAGCGCAAGTGATGGCTACTTACACCAGGGAAAGGGCCAAGAGCTTGGTAGGAGGGACCCCAAGGTCTGGGGCCGCGACCCGGAGGGCTGGAGACAGGGGGGTTGGTGTTGACTCCTGGGAGAGTGATCCCTGCCGTGCTGCCCTGAGAGGTGGGAGACACTAGGGCAAAGGCATCGTCCAGCAGGGAGTGCATCTGCTGCCGCGCCTCCTCAATGGAGGGCTGTGGAGGCATGTAGGGGGGTGGGGGAGGGGCATGACCTGGGGGAGAGGAAGCGGGACCTAGGAAGACGTCATCGGTGGGGGAGGGGCTACTGTGAGGGGATCCTGGGCCTTGGTCAGGGTCCGACTGGAATAAACACAACAGATTTACAAACAGTTAGAGGTTATACAGTATATGTAGGATTGTACAAATGTCATGATTCTCCTGCAGTGTTCATTTTGGTGGCTATTTTAGATAAGAAAAAATGCTTATGTCACATTTTAGTCATTTTTAAGCTACATAGTTTTAGTCTAGCTTTAGTCGACTACAAATTAGTCCAGTTTTAGTCGACGCAGTCATTACATTTTAGTCAACCGAAAGTCATACTTCTAGTCAAAATGTTCCGCACCGCCTGACATGCAAAAATATGTGTCAATCAACCACTCGATCCCGATCCAACCCGCAATCTATATTCATCACAGTAGCACAATTGTCAGGACTGAGACAAGGACAGAGACAGACTCAGCGCAGCGGCAAGCGATGTGTGTGTGTTTGAGAGAGTGACAGAGACGGGGGAAGAGAAGGTGGAGGGTGACGAAAATAAAGAGAGATTTTGGTTGCGTTTTCATTCTTTGAACTACATTTTAGTCTCGTCTTTTTCCGTCAACAATATTGCATGCTTATACTGTCACAGTTAGGGTTTATTGACGTCGGTGCCGTCTTGTCATCGTCTCGTCTCCTTGACGGACACATTAACGCTGCTCTCCTGCACTACTCACTACGTAGGCCACATTGTTGACTCCAGGACACTTTCTGTAAACAGCATCACTGTCTTCAGTGATGAGGTGATCTTTGTCTGCCTCCATCATTCCTCCAATCAGCTGCTCTTTCATCCTCTGTTTGGGGGAGCGCCTACCTCGACCACTGAAAAAGAAATAGACAAATATTAATGAATTAAATTTATCCTTTTTTTTTTATTTAGTGCCAAATGTAGTCAGCTCTACAAACACATATACACAGATCAACTTGTCCCCCACAAAACCAGGCAAGTGAAAGGACCCAAACTTTTTCTTGGAATCCATGAAGATGGAGGGCATCTGGGCATCCGGGTCCAGGATCTTATCGATCTGTATCTGTGCTTTGTGATAGATGCGATCCTGGTCCTTCGCATCTCCAATGCCATTCGTCGTGTCATCCATGGTAGGGAAGTCGTAGTGGCCCTTCCTCTTGGCACGCAGACGGATCTTGTTACGATGGTGCTCAATCTCTGACTTGTGCCTCAATGCTACCTGGATCTGGGGAGACCAGGACAGCATCCTTAAAATATGCACGGTTTAGACTAAGAGTGGATGAATTCTACTGCAACAAGTAGGATGACAATATTTCATTACACACTGTTAGAGACAAATCACAAGAACTACAGCAGCATCAGAGAATAAATAATATTATGTCTATTTCAACCGGTAAATTAGTGAATTATATATTCTAAAGGACTTGTAACTCTGTCGTCTGCTCCTATTTGTTTTTTCTTAATTTAATTGATAAAAGTAACTCAAGTCTTTGATTCCTTTGTTCTTCACAAAGAGCCAATTTGCGTTTGAGACATTGTACTTTTCTTATTTAATAAAGAAGAAAATTCAACAGGAGCAGAAGACAGTGTTGCCAGTTCTTTGCTGGATAATTCATGTCTTGTCACTTTGCTTAAACATGTAAAAGTTATCAACCTTTTTCACACATATTTTCCAATATAGTTGCACTATTTTGATTCCGTTTTATAGAAACAAGTGTCTTTAGTGCCATCAATTAAAAGTCACTCAACTCATTCTTAAATCATCCCTCCACATTAGCAAATTGTCTTTCACACTTTTGAAAAAACAACAACAATGTTTGTACTTTGGATTCATTTATTTGCTAAAAAAAAAAAGAAAAAAGAAAGAAAGCCAACCAGGAAATTGAGAAGAGCAAACCTCTTTGTTGATTTGGTTGGTGTCAGACAGTTTGCCGTTGATTGGTGGGCTCTGCAGAGGTGGGACAGGCATGGGCTGCATGGCGATGAGCTGGATTTTGTTGGGGAGTCTCCTGCTTGCATCTGTAGCACGAGACATCCGATCAACATGTTCAAAGATGGAGGCTGAAGACAGCTGCTCGCTTGTACCATTCATAGGAGGAGGACCTGAGCAGGGCAGCAAGAAAGTAAAGGTCATAACTCGGTTGGCACAGTTTAGTCACTGCCAGTCTGAATGCTACTGTGGATTTAAACTAGGGGAATGACCACAGACGACTACTGGGTAAGGATCGCCACAAAAACGCTTGCCTTTTTAAAAAAAATTTATTATTGACACAACTTCATTTTTTTATATGGCTTATGACAAAAGTGTGGAGTAAATGTTTCTGGTGGGTGCATGAAATGAAGACTGATTTCAATTTCCAAAAGCTAAACTTGATTTCAAACAATGACTTGAGTCTTTGTTTGTGAAGTTGATTGTCTCAACACTGTGACTGACAGCTCAGCGGACGGCGATGGATGGTGAGAGCAAGCCGAGCACAACGCTACCACAGAAACAAACAGACAGCACACAGACACAGCTGCTGGAGGTCAAGCCTGAGGTCTATAGAGACAAACTCTTACCAATTCTATTCTTGCCTGCAGTAGAAAGGGGAAAAAAAGAGTTTCATTGAAGTGAAGGAGATAAAATAAAAGCACCTAAGATAGAAGTGTACATTCAATACAAATCAAAAAGCCTAATTAATAGAGGTCTGGCCACCATGAATGCTGTTTAAACTTTCAGACATGAAAATAAAAACACAGGGGAGAAGCAGATAGAGGGAAAGGCTTGCGTCATCGAGGAGGATGAATTTCCGCAGCTAATAAAAGCTTCTCTTCTGGTCTTGTGAAGTTCATTAATCAGAGAGAAGGGAAGGAGAAAGCAGAAAACACACTGACCCGCAGGCCGAATGAGCAGAAAGAAAGACGGCACATAACATAATGCTGAGCGTGTCTTATATACAACCAACTTATAAACATTGTGGCAGAGTATAAACAGTCCTAGGCGGAGATTTATCAATAACAAAACAGAGACCATTCCTCTGTGGGTGAGTCAGGCTGTAGTCTGTGCGCCTGACTTCCCCTGACTCCAGCACGTACTCCCTGGCTGGCATTGCAGGCTTGCATCTATCAACAAGCTGTCACACGGAGTAACTTCAGCTTTTTCCCCTCCTATTCCCTCTCCCTCCTCTCCCTGGACTTCTTTCGACCACAGAATAGAGTTCCCACCAAGTGTTTCTTGTACCCCCACTGTTCCCCTCTGTAATTTTGGTGTCATTGCTTGGCTTGACGCTGCACTTTTCTGCACTTTTCCTCTTCCACTGCTTTCTCCTTTTTCACCCCTTAAGAGTCTCTCCTGCCCTCAATGTGGCCCCCTTGTCAATCAAATCCCCCCAGCTTGAATCTTTTTGTCTGCCCATTCTCTTCAGTTTCCTCGTTCCCCTCCCCCCTCGGGTTTGCTCTCTGTGTTTGGAGGAGTAATGTGAGTGTTGCTAAGGCTACTACTTGCCATTTAAAACATTGATGGGGACCTTACGGGTCTGCTTGCTGTCGCTGGGCGTGGCGTGGGCTCTCAGGTTCTCCTCGGTTGATTCCCGCTCACTGGAATGGTCACTTACCACAGAGTCCCCGTCGGACGGCGAGATTCTACCACACACACATAGTTACATGAATAATAGAAGCAACACACTAACATGCTGGAATGCCATGCATAATTGGAAATAGTGCTTTTCTTGAAAGATAAAAGCAGAGGAGACTTCTAAGAAATGCTGATATGATTTGAAGCTTGTAGTACGACACGCTAGAAAGTAATCCCACTGACAGAATTTATAAAATTGTCCTGGCTGGCTATCAAGAAAGGAGAAACAATCACTATCAATCCCCCACTGCGAAATAGACTGGTGTAATATACTATATTAGACAGAGAACTTAATAAATGCAATAAGCACTAACTGTTGTGCTACTGTGTTGGAGTCATATAGTCTCAAACAACCCGTTAGTGTTATAATTAATTATTACAAGAACTTTAAAATGCCCAGTAAATATAGTATGTGTATATCAATTTAAACTATTTAAAAATAGGCCTGCAAACAACAAAACAGAAAGGATTAATCTCTAACTTAATATACTGTAAGTAATAAAGACAGTCTGCAATAGCAAATGAAGATCCCTCTATGTCTAGTGCATTAATAATTGATCAGTGGATCTGTCAAAAGCTTTTTGTTTGGTTGACTGACTGTCCCAGCTAAGTGTCTAAATAAATATCTTAATATCTTTATAGGGTAGAGGGTTAAAACCAAAACACATGTCTATGATTAAAAGTAATGTTTTGACCAGGTGGTGGATAATAAAAAAAGAGAAAAATAACTGTGTAAAGCGCCACACAAAAAGGGGCTGGTAGTGCTAATTCAGGGCTAAGTGTGTAACCTATGACAGCATAACCTACACAGACATAAGCTGATGTCATTTAATGTTCTCATTCCTTCATTTTTATTTTGACTCATTATAAACCGTTTTCGGAGTCTAAGTGGCTCCTCCTGTACTACGAGCAGCAGCACTGACCTTCCTCGCCTTCGACCGCTGCGGGACGCCTTGGTGGAGGTTTTGGATAAGGGTGTGGGGATCTCCCCGTTCTCAGATGGACTGAGGCCCTCTTTAAGGCACAGGGGGAGGGGCCCGGGGCCAGGCCCTGGCGGGACAGCCTCCTGGATCACCATGACATCATCCTTACTCTGCTGGCCAAGATGCAGCTTGGCAAAGTCAAAGCCTTTCACACTGGGAGCCTGCAACTAAGGAGTAGGTGAGAGAGGAGGAATAGTTTTAGGAAATAGGGAATGGTAATTAAGGTGAAAAACCATATAGCTGAAAGTTACAGAAGTCAGATATGTGTGTGAAATGATAACAATAACGGTAATATTTACTTGATGACAGGACATATTCAGTAAAGTAGTGTTCAGCATCTTTAAGTGGAATCCTATTTCAAAATGACGCTTTGGCATCTTGACATTAACCGGAAAATGTATTTGATTTTTGTCGGCCGAACTATAATATACTGTACTGTATGTATCTCAATATAGAAATAAACCTGATGACAATTTAAATTGTCACCCAGTCCTACTTCCGTGGAGGTTTGTAAAGTAGATAATTAGGCTGAATGATGACAATGATGAATAGATGTCCAGGAGGGAGACTCAGACAGACAGACATAAATGAATAAAGAGATGGAATGAAAGAAAGAGGGTAGAGATTTGGGGAAACACTGAGCTGCTTCCTTTCCTTTGAGGTGGTGGGGGATGGAGGTTAAAGATGGAAGCAGTGACGCGACATGTTGCTGTTAATGCTCTGAAAAACAGAGATACAGAGAGAGACAGAGAGAGAGACACACAGAGAGAGAGACAGAGAGAGACACACAGAGAGACAGAGACACAGAGAGAGAGAGACAGAGAGAGAGACACACAGAGAGACAGAGACAGAGAGAGAGACACACAGAGAGACAGAGA
>CALSCE010009442.1:18433129-18495629 GCA_943593645.1 Bovichtus variegatus | reverse complement strand
TATATCTCCTTCACATTAATGTATCTCTCAAAAATAAAAGCCACTTTTAAATTGCATCACACATGAGGAACTTGCAACAAAAGTTTGTGCCCAGTCCTTAAAAGAAAAACAAGCACTGCACGACAGCTGGGCTTTTAAAAATTGGGCATTGGTATTGCTGTCAAGTAATATAAAAAATGTGCTTTTTTTAAATCTTTCTTTTTATTACTATGGCAGGTGCGTGTGCTGTGTGAGTGTGCATGCATATGTGACATGTTAAAAGTACCGTTTCAAGAGCTGCACAGCAAATTTCGTTGTACAATGTGTGCAATGACAATAAAAGAATGATATTCTATTGTAAACTGGACCCTGTTTCTCTCAAAGTTAACTGAAGTGTTTTTTAGCAAAGACTATATAGGTCGTCATTACATTATTGTAAAAAAATAAGAAAATGTGTTCATCGGATGTTCAGAGCAAAGAACAGAGGAAAACTCTCTTATATCAATTAACTTAATGACAAAAAGGACATTTACTTTAAAAGTAGGAGAGAAGCAATAATAAGAGAGAAAACAGCCTCTGCGCAGCCAAACGGCCTTATATCTACTTTAAGTGAAAGCAGAAAGGAAGGAGACGTTTTTCAATTGTCACAAACTAGAAAATAAAATGGGACAAAGTGGAACTGAAGGGCAGGGTTGTTGGTGCTTAAAGCGAAAGATTATGTGAGAAAGCATGGAAAAAGTTGGAAATAGAATAAAAGAGCAGCGAAGACCCATTACATGCACGAGCAGCATCATGACTTCTAATCCAGCTCATGTCCTCTAATAAATCTCTCTACTCATTAAAGTTTTAGTAATCCTATCTAAAAGAAGAGATGATGACGTCAAGATTCTGCGCAGTCCTACGGCACATTAATGGCAATGACAGATTCACCTGATTAATTAGCAGTTCCTTCGAATTTAAAAGTGGCTTCGTCTTTCTGGCTTTCTTCATCAGCTGCTTTGACCCTTTCTATGCCGAATAAGTAATGTTTGGAAACCTGGTTTGTCCAATAACATATCTGATGTAAAACCTTAAACACATCCATCAGCAGTTTAAGTGCTACTGTCTGACTTTGGCGGCAATTACTGTCAACGTACATATTTCAAGAACGAGCTGCAGATCTGATTAGACTTTGAAACACTGACGCGATGAAGTCGGACGTGAATCGGTGCAGCACTGATGGGACTCTACCTTCTGTCTCTGCTGGATGGAGGTCATGGCGTCTGGCTGGAACTCCAGCTTGTCGGTCCTACACAGTTTCCAGTACAGGATGGAGATGATGACGACGACCACGAGGAGGGGAATCACAACCCCAATGACGATCCAAGTGTTGGTGTTCTCAGCGTCGGAGGGCGAGGACGCCACCTTCTCTACAGCTACAGACAAAGAGATGGAGAGAGAGTGACGGGAGAGGCTTTAAGTTTTAGGCCTTCGGACGAAAACATGCACCGCATTTCGTTTTAGTATCCGTTTCGATATTTCAAGCATAGCTCTTTGTTGCCTTTAAGCCTGTACACAAACACCTTGAGAATGCTAAGCTAAACATGCAGCAGTGCTGGCTCACTGCTTCAATCTTTAATGCAGACCTTCATTAGTTTTAATTAACACTCATTTCATCCCCTGGGAAAGTACCGTAAGAGAACACAGTCAGCACAGGGACAGGACTCCCTTGAGGGGCTCTCATTAAGGCCTTCATCCCTTCTTTAGTTTCTTAATGAGGAAGACAGGCTTTTGGTACAGCGTGTACAAGGGGAGGTAATTAGCTCAAATGTTACTATAAACATAGAAAGGAAAAAATGGAGCTAGCAGTTAGCTTGTACCCTTTTCTTTTCCTTTTTCTTATTAGCAGTTATTGTCCTTTCTCTTTCTTTTTGTGTGCCTCTGTTCCAACACTTATTAGCTTTTCTCAGTTAAGTGCAACTAGACCTTGAAAAGTTACTTTGCACTGTGCAATTCACATAACAAAAGCAAAACGATCCCTGCAGTGTATTGTATTGAAAGTGACCAACAACAAAACAACAACGTCACTTCTTTTTTTGTCTATATATATGTAAAAAAAAAAAAGCATTGTTAATCTCTACATCACTCTCCCGCCCTTGAACGTCACTTATCTACGATGCAAGTGATACTCACGCTGTGCCAAAATGCCCTGGACACGATATCCCAAGACGATGGCAGCCCTTTGAACGTCCAGGCTGTTGAGGAGGTTGGCCGTTTGAACTCCAGGCATCCTGTGACCACTGGGACTCTCCACAAAATACACTATCTCCAAGGGATGGTCCGCACCCACCAGCCGGCTCGCACTAACAACCTGGGAGAGGGAAAAAGGACAAGTACACAGTGAGTCATTCATCCAATAATTGTTTTTAACTTTCCAGATAAGGTTTGAGACGAACAAAGAAACAAACATTTGTGAAACAACAGATTTTTTGAACAAATATCCAATACTTAATAAGATGTAAGGCCACCGTTAGTCATCGGCACATTTCTGCACAATACTACTTCTAAAACTGCACAGCATCGGCTATTCAGATATAGTGTACACGTTTCATTTTTCACACACTTATTGTATTTCCTTTTCTGTAAATGTATGTTCTTGAACACACTTCTGGATTTTATAATAGTTTTTTACAATAGTTCTCATAACAAGTCTATATTTGCTCTAATTTTACATTTTAATTTCTCTTATTGTGTTTATGTATGCACCATTATACACCAAAGCAAATTCCATGTATGTGAAAACCTACTTGGCAATCAACCGAATTCTGATTCTGATCGGATTGAGAGGACCTTTAATCCATCTCTGAATACTGTCAAATCCCTTGTTGTCCACAGGACACATGTCCACAGGACACATGATCTTGTATGTGGAAAGGATGCCTGGGCCCTATATAACTAGGCTGTCATAGAATTACACAGAGCAATCATCAGGGTTACTGACTAATATAAGATGGCTGCCCGTCCTGTCCACCACTCTTTAAAACATTTGGCAGACATTATGGCATCTTGTGCCTTTTTTCCAAACATAAGCATATCCAGATGTAGGAAAAAGGCTGAAGGACACTCAATAAAGCTTATTATTTATTCACAGTGCTTAGGGACCCGCTTGAAATCCTCAGTTTTGTGGTTTTTAGCAATAATCTTGTTGAAGGTCTTTATACGTCTGTTGATGAACTTTTACCGTCATTGTTCCTCTATTCTTTGTTTGTTTGTAACTTTGAGAAGGCACACACAGCAAGGTGCATACTCGTTTGAGCTTCAGTTCAAGTCCAACACAATTAGCTAAATTAAAACACGTGGCCCACCTCATGTCGTTTCCATTTGTTGTCATAATCTGTAAATATTTTCCCTCTGCAACATTTATGGTTAACAGACTGTGCTCAATGGGCACAGGGTCCATGGAAGATGAGGCACTGCACTCTCGACATTAAAAATGGATTGTCTGATTCTGATTAACTCATCTGACACTAAAGACTCCAGGATCTTAGCCAAAGCAGAGGGGGAAATAAATCACTTATTTTGAAATAGCAGCGCCCATTCACATTACCTTATTGTCTTCAGGCACAGAAATAACATGATACAATATTATTATTATATTATATGTATTGTATGTGTTGAGCACCTCTTAACTCTCATGTGCAGCTATACTTGTAATTGCTGCAAGGCCTTTTACATAAGGTGTTTCCATTATTTTGTCTAGTACAAAAAAAACATCTGAATTAACTGATAAACACACACAAATATATAGAAATAGCACACTCCTGATATCTCATGAGTGTGCTATACTCATGATCAGGTTTCGCTCTGTATCCCCATTTGCGTATTCATTGTTTGAATATTTAGACATGTTGTCTAATATGTCTATGTGCGTGTGCAGTCTCCCTCTGGGTGCCCTGAGGCGCAGCACAGTCTGCTGTCTGCATTACTGGAAAGAGTAAAGTGCAGGTCATGCCTGGGCTGACACAGAAAAAACGTTTGGGCCGACTCTCTCATCCAGGGTCTAATCTAGTCCATGCATGGTTATTAGAGTGGAAAGATGGCAGCGTGAATGTGTGTGTTATTGCACAACCCCAATTTAACCTCCTCTTTTATCAGTCTCAGCAGACTCATAAGGTATTCTCATAGGTGACAACACCACACTGACTCTGTCAGATTCTGTCTAGGACTTCTGTTTGAGACGTGTGTGTGTGTGTGTGTGTGTGTGTGTGTGTGTGTGTGTGTGTGCGCGCGCGCAAGAGAGCGAGACAAAGGATTCTTCAGATGTTCAGTCTGAGTCCCCTCACTCTCATTATATCCAAAAGACACTCAAAGATGAGTGTCTTTGAAATGTAAAAAAAGGCTTGAAAGAAAACAAACACATAATAAGGCTCCTGTGTATAAGACATATTCAGATTTGTGACATTGAAATATATCATTTTGAATGACAGAAAGGATGCCAAAGTCTAAAATTAAAGATGTAATCTTAGCACATAGACAGACACTGTTTTACCACCAATATGATCCTCCCTTTTTTAGAAATCGAGACAACGATGCAGGAGGCAGAAAGGTCAGAAAGAGTAAGGCAGCTACATCTCACTCTGACAGCCCCCCTGTTTAAAGACCCCCCTCTGTGCTCAGACTTCATGACGTCAGCTCAAATATGGATCTCCCGTCTCCTAAAACAAGTCTCTTTTATTCAAGTGTTTGGCTCTATCTCTTCCTCTGATTTCTGATTTTTTTTACCCCGTCTCTGTATCTCTCCCTCCATAACGTCTACCCTCTCAACAACAGAGACACACTTTTAATCGTCACAACTGCAGGATACAGACGGAGAAAGAGAAACAATTAATAATTTATCTGCTCTTAGCAGCTCTGTGGCTCACAGGATCCATCAAGTAACAGGACCGGAGAAATGAGGAAGAGGAGAATGAACAAGGACTTGTGAGGTTGTGGTCTTTGAGTGGCTAGCCCCTGGGCTGAATGGGATGCTGTTGCCATGGAGATAGAGCCCTATCCTGTCCCCTCAGAGATGAGCTGAGCAGGTGCGAAGAGAACCCACAAAAGCTAGTGCCTGATTAGTAAAGCAGCAAGGCTCTCAGTGGTTACAAACACTGCAACGCTCACATAATGAGCCCTCAGTTCTCAGGCAAGGTAGTTAGAGAGAGCTTGCATCGGGGAATAATGACGATATAAATGGCACAAGGAAGGAAGCGTTTTCAAGATTTAGTGAGTAACCCATTACCAAACTTCCTGTTAAAGAGTTTTCAAAGTTTTGTTGTGTAATGAACAAGAAAATAAATAAAAAGTAATTGTATTGTATACTTTAAAGAGAAAGGACACGTCTGTGTAAACAATCGTTTACAGTACCGACTATTGTTCAGACCGAGGTCAATTTAGTTTCCCTTGATTTTAGAAATGTTAAAACAGACAATATGTTCGCATAAAGGAGATTATAAGGTCTAATGATTTAAGGCAACTCATTTATATTTAGTTATATTTCAGACACTGAAATGATTTACCCTGGTTGCCTTTCCCACCAAAAAGCTTTCCTAAAATGGCTCCACAGTACTTACATTTCTGGTGAGGCTTGATATATTTTGCATTGAATATCTTCTCCTAAGGCTATGCAGCTGTGAATACAACCACTGAGTACAGTATTAAATACATCTATACATACAGTACCTGGACACTGCTGTTGCCTATCAGGGTGGCTCTCTTAACACGTCTGATTAATCCCGTTGCCTCCCCGAGTAACATGGCCACCCTGCGCTCCATGTTGGCTTGAAAGGTCCTTTCACCCACTTTCTGGTCCAGCACACCCATGAGCACTATGCACACAGACAAAAGAAGAATCAGCACAAAGGGCCTCAAATTTAAGTAGCTGTAGCAGCTTTTCACCAGGCCAAGAACTGAAACCACGATACCTGTTCTAACCCAGGAGGAGCGAAGCAACTGGCTGGTGTTCAACTCTGGATAATGGAAAGCTGTTAGAAAAAGAAAAAAAGATTTAAGTTTAAGCAGTGTAAGGCTTAACCTGAGTTCATTTGATGGTGATTACAATCAGAAAACAAAGCAGCTATTACAGTAAAGGTGAGAGATGAGGAAGTGGAAATAGCTCAAATATAGAGACAACCCTGTGATACTCACGCTCAGCAATCTGCAGTACAGGAAAACCCATGTAATAGCTGAATTCCACCATCGTGAGCTTCATCAGAGCATTGCTGACCTCTGACCCCATCAGGTAACCCCTTGAACCGCGCACAGTGAAGGTCATGTCCACCGGCTGCCTCACTAGCCGTTGTTCCTGATATTTCGGAGCAGCCATGGTGATGTTTACGATCTAAAACCCAATTAGACAGAGATGTACTGTTCAGTAGATGGACATTTTCCATTCTGCTGTTGATTTAGTTTCTGTGAACGTTTATTTGTCTCTTAAAAAGTTACAATGATGCTCCCAATCTGAAAATTATTGGTTTCAGTGATTAGAAAGTAGAACACAAAATTGGCCAGTGTGGCCAGGGGCACAGTTTGCTAGTTGTTCATTAAACATTTCCATGCTGCTGCTGCTGCAAAAAAGAAAAAGCTTGATTTAATCCTTACATTTATTCCAACTAAAAGACGATAATACAGGCATCGGTGTAATAGGATTAAACAAAACTCTGCTGAAGCTAACTAACCACATGGCCAAATAAGCTATTTATTAACAAACAGTAATCTTCTTTAATACTCAACAACTAGAGCATGAACTCCTTCAAGTACGAGTGTCCAAGTGAAGTATCCTGGGGTTTTGTTCATGAGTGATGGTAAGATGGAGAATCAGTGGTGTGGAAAATCATAGTAAGGAAAGAGCTGAGTTTGAAGGTGCCTGACCCCTTGCCTCTGGTCATAACATCTGCGTAGTGACTGAAAAACTGAGATTGTGGATACAGCTGGCAAAAGTTAGCGACCTTTGCGGGGTGTCTGTGCTCACAGAGTGCTCGGACATCCAAAAGAAGCTTGTAGCAGAATAGCCTCCCTTTTGTGTTGGAAGGAGCCAACTGAGGTGCTCCGGGCAAATTATGGGGATGAGATCCAACAATGAGAACTGGGGAATATGGTTGGGTAGAGGGAAGTCTTGTTTACGATGCTCACCAAGCTAATATGGCCACTCAGACCTAAGGAATTCTGGAAAAAGGATAGATTGATAGCTTGAGCATGAATTGGATTTTGTCTAACCAAACTAGTAATTTAGATTTTACAGCAAACAGTGATCTTAATATACTAGCTTTATCTGACTCCCCAGGGAACCACTTCTGTCACCCTTTATTTATTGAAATCCAAAAGCCAAAATAATAGTTTATTTAACCAGGAGTCAAAGACAGCAGCACCAATAACACGGCTGCAGACATATAAACATAACAAAAAGCAATTTTCACTGGGGGTGAATGGGAGTTTGGTTTAGGTCTATTTAAATTGGGTTTTTTTTTACTGTTTTTTTTTTTGTTAGTTTGTTTTAATTATATACACAAAAAAAAGACTATCGTCCCTGAAGTGCAAAGCCACTCACATGCACTGTGAAGTTGGTTGACTCCTTTGAACGCCGACGCACTTCTGCAAAGGCCATGGTCAAACCTTTCTCAATGCTCTCACTGAAGTTGCAGAACCGCACATCTGTGTGACTGGGAACAAACTGCAGCACTGCACGGAGTGAAGACGAGGAGAGTTTAAGATCAAGCTTAAAAACTAGAGTTAAGCACAAACAATTAAAATGTTTCTAACCAGACAGCTTTTTGAAATGTAATTTACCTGTGTGGACTTGATATTTACTGTCTGGCGTTGTCCAGTTGGGAGATACAGACAGGAAGCGACGCCCAGACCTTCGCAGAGCATTGATGACAGATATGGCTGTGTACACAACTGGACCAGACACCACCCGAAACACAAACTTTGGTGGGGGGTCCACAACCTTCACAGACAAAACAGGAATATATGACATAGACAATTCACTCATTAGAGTCACAGTTGAATAACTTGTTTTTGAGAGGTCATCGTGGTCTTGTGGTTTGTTTATCAAGGAACCACTGATAAAATACCTTCATGGTTCATCTACACCACTGCAATGCACACACACACACACACACACACACACACACTGTATGTGAGGGCCTTTACTCAACAGTCCATCCAGAATCACTTTATATTCTAATAGGATCTCTTTTACATCACAATGTGCTTATGTTGCTGTTGCATGTCTTTTTTAATTGCCAAAAGAAGGCTACCATCTTGCATGGTATTACATTAAAATGAATAGAATATCTTCTGTTAAGATAAATGTACCTGCAGCTCCACAGACTTGTTGAATTCCCCTTTCAGTATGTCTCTCACTTGAGATTTGGCATATCCAACAGTGGCCCCAGAAGGAAAACCTTTAGAAGAAAGATTAAGCATGGTGTTATGGCTTATCCCAATATTTCAAATTCAAATGACAGTTTTCAGTCAAAATATGCACACATCATACATGTGGATTACATAAAAAAAGGTTTGTAATTTAACACAAAGCATAATTTAATGTCAGACGTACCAATTTTTACTAAATAAGAAGGCCTGTCGGGGTTGCAGAGGTACTGTCTTGATGTTGGTGCTGTAGTTGTGCTCTTTCCGCTAGTGGCAGAGATGATGTTGACACTGGTTGAGGCTACATTGGTGGCAGTAGTTCTAGTTGTGGCTTGATGAGAAGTAACAGTGGCAGTTGGGGTTGTGGGTACAGCAGAGACTGTATTAGCCTCACTGCTAGTTGGGATCAAGGTCATTGTGGCTGCGATGTCAACTCCGTTATCAGTCACCCCCTGATCACCCAACACAACTGGAGGGACCACAGTGACATTCGATGTGGGTTCAGTTGAAACTAAAGTGATATTGAGAGATTGTTTGGTTGTATAAGGAGAGTCTTGGGGAGTTAATTCTGTTGTACCCACTGTGGTGTTGGCAGCAGGTTCGGTGGGAACTTCGGAGAAAGCTATAGTTGCAGTTAAGAGTGGAGTGGTGTGTATGGTACTTGATGAGAATGACTCTGTAACAAACCAATGGACATCTGTCAGAGAGGAGGGAGACATTACATCATCCGGCAGCAAAGGTGTTGCACTGGGTAGCATAGCTTCAGTTAGGCCAACAGTTAGAGTATGTCCAGACCAATCTGTGGTGGACAACTGGCCTCCCCAGTCAGAAGAAGAGGGATCAAAAAAGTGGCTCGGGGCTATAGAAGGATCCAGAAAAGGCTCAGAGGCATTGACCAGCTGAGGACTCTCCTCTGTGGTTACTATTGGGGTTGACTCATCTTGAGGCTCAAACCCTGACAGATCAGTGGAGGACTCATCCTCAGTGAATGTGGTATCATTGGTGACACTACTTGTGGGTGTGATGTCTGTAGCACTGATGGACACCACGGTAACGTTCCCTCTGTGTTCTGCTCCAGTGTCTGAACTGTTGTTCTCCTTGGTCAACTGAGTGGTGTAGTACTCCAAGCTGTTCATGTCAGGTAAAAGGACATCTGTCGGTTGAATTGTGAAAGTATCGGGCCAATCTATGTCCGATGCATCGGGTATATCACTGTTAGCTGTGGGAGTAGGGTCCAGTGTGTAGTGAATTGTGGAGGACAAAGAAGAAGGATGAATGGATTTAAGTGGGATAATGGTGTTGTACGCTGTCATGAGGCTGGGAGAAGGTGAGACATGAAGAGGATTCAAGGACGAAGGGGATATGCCGACTCTGGAAGGGAAGGATGTGTCATAGCTTTCTGTATAGTCCTCCAGATCATACGAGTCAGAGGGCACCTTGGTGACCAGAGAGTACTCCTCTTCGTCTGCATTTAAGAATGACATTGTCTCCAAGTAGTCCCCAGACCCCCAGTCGAACTCCATGGTGTTGGTTGGGTAGAAGTCCTCTGGAGAGACCTCAGTGGGTTCAGATGAAGGTGAAGTAGGGTGCGGGACAATGAAAGGCACATTGTAGCCAGGGGCCAGAATCTCATCTGGGTTGGGTAGCAAGTTAATGTCACGTGCTGGTCTGTTTTCCTCCATGGGGGCACTGCTGGGGCTCAGCTGGTTCACGTCCAGGATTTTACTATCATCTGCCGCAGAGTCAGTGAAAGACAGTTTAGGGGGCTGAAGTGGCTTAGCAGGAAATGAGGTCATGATTGCCAGGGTTTGCTCTGATGTACCATTCTGCTGCTTGCTGAAAGTTGCTTTCTGCTCAGAATTAAGACCTAGCTGAGGTGTTGGTGACCTTGTAAAAGCGGAGGGGCTTAATAAAGCTGTGGATATATTCGACTGAGGCTGCAGCTTGGATTGTATAGGAGTTGGAGAGAGAGAGGAAGATTGCTTGGCAGACTTTGTGCTGGCCAGCTTCCAGTCCGTGGAGAGTTTAGCTGGTGCCTCAAATTGCGGACTAGACCCCAATGCAGGTTCAGAGGGGCTTAATGATGGAGTGAAAATAGGGTGTGGTTCTTCTGCAAGGAGGTCACTCGCTGTGAAGGATTTGGTGTTTTCAGAAGCTACATGTCCCCACTGGAAATGTGTGATGCCACCAGTCCTAACTTCATGGTTTGGTTCAGGAATGGATGGCAGGGCACCAGGTGAGTCTGGGCGCTCAAAGGCAGTATAATGTGAGGCTGGTAAGGCTGATGGTTTAAACCCTGTTGAACTTGGAACATGTCCAAGAAATCCCATAGGGTGTTGTGTGGAGTCCAACAACAGAGACTCTTCTGCAGAGGAATAAAGAGAATTCTTCAGTTTTATTGAATGAAAGAAACATTCACAGCTGACTGACAACGTAAAAGAAAAGTAGTAACTTTTACACACAGATTCAATTAGCTGTAATTTCATCACTTTTAGCAAACATAATAAAAGACCAAAGTGGTCAAATTGTTCAACAGAGGTCGGATGACTCATGCTTGACTTTGCATGGCAGACAAGGCAGGCACTCTACTGTACCTTATGTTGTATACAATAACTAGATATGAAGGGAAATGACAATACATCAATGGGATAGCTTTAGTTTAACAAAATAATAATAAGTTGCCTTGACTGACCACAATGAACATTGATTTGTGAGGAAATAATATTGGACTTACTCACAAGAACTTTTCATAGGACTAGCATTTCCTCATGAAATGAGTCATTCTAACATTCTGGAGCAGAGGTCACGAGTGATAAAATACAGAAAGACAGATTAAATCAATACTATATTGACCGATGATTTATAAACAACCGCTATTGACACAAGTGGAATTTGAGATCTATGAAATAGGGAGGTTACCAGAACACATTAGCCAGCTCATTTTACCGTATATCACAGTACCTGGCTGCAACGTGTAAAAAGTTGAAAACTGACATTTACCACTTCACTTTGTGCTTGATGAAAAATAATTTGAGCCTCTAGTCTAACTAATGTTCCATTTGCTACAGTCACTAAGAAATGTAACCATTAATCCCGAGGAAAATTACAACAGGATGAGGGAGTAAGGAAATACTTATAGGCTAATACACTGCCATAATAAAAAAAGACCATGCCGGCTGACAATCATAATAAAAGCTGACAATGACTGTTTTCCTCACTTACAGTTTTGAACTTTGGGAATATGCTGACATGCATGCACTAGCCATATGCTCCAAAACGAAGGAGGGCAGGAGAACATCTCCTATCGTTTTTTATGGCACCTGACCTTGAAGTGATGGATGGTGCAGTTTTCAGCTCGTCAGGAAGGAACTCTACCTCTTACACACAACATTCAAATCCTTAAGGCTGACATTAGACCTGCCAAAATGTAGAAATGGCAAATGTGGCTTATGCAATACATTTCCAACTTAATTTGAGTGCCAAATGCCTTTCTTTCCATATTGCATAACATGGTGTGTCATGCATGATTTAATTTGGGGCCTTGATTACACTACATGGGTCTAACATATTTGAGGAGCGCTACATGAGGTGAAGGAATAGAATAATTCTTAAATAATTCATAGTAATAGACTTTTTAACAGTTCCATGTAGCTGTATAGGTTTGCATCTTTTATATGCTAAAATGTGTATAAAGTTTTATGGTTCTGCTGAAAGAGACCTTTACCGTACATTAAAGGAGATGGTATCTTATGGTTCTTGGGGTTATAGATCATCAAAAGGAACCATGACGTGTGCATAGAGAGTTTACCAGCATAAACAGACCACATCAAGGCTGAAACACACAACAATTTTGTTAAATAAGCTCAGTGCAGACTGCATGTCTTGAATTTGTCCTTGAAAGTAGGTCTTGAACAGAGCAAGACTTTAAAGGCAGGATTATTGCCATTGCCTTTAGCAAGCCACCAACAGCTTCTGCGTAGTGACTCAGCAGCTGCCGGTAATGTTGTTGCTCTTTGTAGTGCACAGAGGCTCTGCAGAATCATGCACACTTGAAAATAGCCGCAAAATCAGCTGAGGGACAGGACTATTTTTAACGCTGGGAGCACAGAACAGATCACTTATAAAAAGCATCAACAGAAAAGAATATATTTCTAGAGCGTCATCTTCAATTTACTGCATCGCTTCATACAACAAGACTCCCTCTGGCTTGGCCCAGGAGAAAACTCCCAACTTAATTATAACCTACACTAGTACCTTAATTGAGTCAGCATGCTATTATAACAGAGCCCATTGGAAAGGATTTGGAAAGGAAAAGCCCAGACGTTCTTCTTCTCTGAAGGCTAGTCTGTGCTGCACATTCTCCAAACTGCCACACAGCTCCTTGTCTGCTGTGCCAAGTGTTTGAACCCCCACATATGTACCACACAGCTGGGCAGATGCACAGTACAAATGCACTCTTAGCTCACTCTGAGCTGACCAAAAGATGTTCTTAACCATTAATAAGAGGACCTAGTTGCCTGTTCTATTTACTGATGGCCTGATTTCTGAGTTTTGTGAGGAGGTTAGGAATAATCACAAGGATAGCGCATGGAAATAAGAGGCCACAGGATTTGGTGTCCTGTGCTCCGTAAAGTCTTCTACAACTAATAGTGAGAAAAATACTGGATGAACTGGAATCATCATCTCAGCTGTGTCAGTCCAAGCACAGTATGAAACAAATAGTGAGTGGTCAATTTGAATGTGCCCGTGGTTCTCTGTTCCCTGAAACATACGTACATTATACTGCTCAACTCTGCATTTGAATTTCCATTTTGATGTAAATAAACGTGCATTTTTGAAGTGCTGCAGATACATAAAAGAACAGAGAAAGACAAGCTCTGTAGCAGACCATGTTAGTCTGAAGAACATGTTGCTGTTTGAGGTCATACTGTGGTACATGACCCCAAAATGTCACCTCATCTCAGCACATCCCTACAGCGACAAACTAATTCATTGAAAGTCACATTTAGGACAATTAGACATGCATGAATGGATAACAAAACACTTAGCTAATAAAGAGAAAGACTATTATTGGCAGGTGATTGATGATAATAATGATAATTGTACGGATGAAGACGATTGTGAGGATGATGGTGATGACGATGGTAGTGAAGAACACCGACAGTCAGCGAACACATAGTAGAACCAAAAAGCAATGCTCTCTTTCACAATGACGCACAGTGTTTCCAATCCCTTTTCTGAAGTAATTTCCCTCTCGTTTATTTTATTTTTTGTTTTTTAAACTAGTGACAACCCTAACAAACGACAAAGAGTATTAAAAATATAGTCATAATATTTTCGTCAAAAATTTTAAGAACAAAAACGTATAAAATAAAATCCCAAATAGGATTATGATTGTAGAAAGACCTGGCTGCTTAATATGAATAATTAAGCAGGCAAGGTCTAATCTTATGTAATGACAGTGAAAGCTCAGCGCGGCAGACAGCAGCCAGGCACAGAGCGAGTGAGGCCGGACTGAATTGGGGCTGACATTACAGAAAGCAGATATTGAGAAAGGCCTTCAAGACTAAGCAGCGCTGCCACCTGTCCTCCGAAACAGGAGTGTGTCACACTCGGCTGGCTGCTCATTGTTGGGCCTGTCCGTGAGACTAAGCAATGAGACCCCTGCAGAGGGACACCTTTAAATATCAGGCCACGGGAGCATAAACGTCAAGTGCCCAGCCCATGCGAATGACAGTGTCCCAGAAAGGTTTTTCTTCTCTCTTCCTAATCTCATTCTCCCAGTCACTCAGCTTTTCTCTTTCTGATTTACGTGAATCATTTTCACAATAGATCCTCCTTTCACTGCCAGTAAAAACTCATTACAGAAACAGGGTAAGGCTGTTTTTGCATGAGCAGCCATTAAAAGTGAGAAATAAAACTATACGTCTAGTTTATAAAGAGTCGAATAAGCAGCTTAAAAAAAAAGCATAACCCCGCTTCTTCACAAAAAAGTTACAATACCCCATTCTCATTACTCTGACAATACTGAAGAATTAATGCAGTGAGATGTTCATTTATTCATTACATGAAAAATCCCAGGGTAATGAGATTCCACTTCCATTCATCAGGCCTTGATGTGTATTTTAGACTCGACTTGGTCTAATGAATAGCTGCCTTGTACATGCACTGAACTAAATTTGCATTTGGTCAAATTAACAAGTTGTCGAATCCGACAAGTCGCTAGTAAATGTACTACTATACGTGGCTTATAAACAGCTGTTATTTTATTGTGTTATTACCTCTATTAATGAATCAGTTACATGACGCACAGCAGTGACTGGCCATGAGTGGGTGTCTTTTCTTACCTATTCTCCATAAGGTGGTGTAGAGTGTCTTTTTGCTGTAAACTTATTGATACATTTCCATCTACAAACAGCTAATTTAGTGAAAGCCCAACTGTCCATATTTAAACAGAAATAATAATTAATTATAATTCCCTTCTTGTGGCTTGGTTGGTTTGTTCTGCTTCAGTTTATATATCTGGTGGTTGCAGGTTGGATCCCTGCCAGCAATCATGTAGAAAGGATTGTGACAAGAGAGGTATTATTACTGCTGTTGGCTGATCTGATGTTCCTTTACAAAATGACCACAATAAAATAAAAAGAGATAGGGTAGAGGGACGGTAGAGAGACTGTGGCTGAAGGCAGACATAAGTTCAGGCATTTGAAGTAGCACTAACACATTTACCCAGGATATTGACAAAATCTTATGAGATCATATTATGGATCATCACATCTCTCCACTAGCCTATATATGTGTGTGACGGTTTAGAACGCTCTACAGAAGCCCAGTGTGTCTGACTAAATCGTTTATTGCACATGCAAATTAAAAAAGCCGAAGTAGAAACATATTTTTTGTTTTCTGTTTGTGAAGTGTTCCGACCAGTGGCACATGTTTGTTTTGCTGTTGACTTTGTTTTTGTTTAATTTAACCTTTACAGAATGCAAACAGTATGTTTCTTAAAGGGCACTCACAGTGGGGCAGGATTTTGTTGGACAGCCTCCTCAAATGAGTAAGAATATGTTTAGATACATCTCATAATATAGAGGGCAAGAAATGTCTTGCTTTAAACCTTAATTGCAGTGCGGCTTGTTCTTGTTTCCATCTTAATCATTAGCCAAACATTATTGCTTTGGGACTTGTATGAACATGACATAGTGTAAGTGTCAATGTTTGGATGTTTAAGTATTAAGATTTTATGCACGATTTTTGTTCCCAGAACTGACACATTTTCTATGTAGTTCTGAAAGTTTGAAATAAACGATACGCTATTTTGAATGTAAAATCTCCACAGCAAACTATAAACATAGTGAACACTAAGAATGGATAACAACACACAATAATTCTACTTTATGCAGATAATGGCGACTTGAATAAAGCCTGCAATAATGATCATGAACAGATATAAATCCTCTAAGTAAGATAAAATGTGATTTTGGCTTTGCTGTCCTTTTATGACTCCTGATCCTAAGGCTGAAAAAGAGTTAACCTGATAATGCATGTCTGCAGACAGCACTTTGCTGGTGTCTGGAATTGAATCTTAGAACAGACATTGGTCTCCCTTACTCAACCAGACTCTGTACTCACAGATATATAGCACAGGAGAACAAGGCAGTAGCCTAGCACAGTGAACTATGTGGGCATGTGAGAGTTGACAGACAAACAGTTATGTTCACAGCAGCATTTGCAGAACATGAAAAGAACAAATAATAGGTTTTGTCTCCATCTGCTCTAATGCAAGTGGCCGGCCTGAAGCCCAAATATGATTTACCTGGTGAATGGATGAGGCAAAAGACAAGCTGTATGGCTCTCAGTACAAACACATTACACATGAGAAGCACACACAATTTGGATTTTATTTGGGGCATTTTATAAGAACCAGCCTACCTTTAATTGTTAAAATAAGATTTCTATGGCAGGCAAACAATATGTATCAGCCAAGCAGCTGTGAAACACAGACGTACAAAAGCACACATACATTCCAACGTGTGTCGAGAAACTTGAGATACCAATTACAGAGCCCTCTAATGATATAATTTCCTATGTTTGCCAGACTGCTTATTGGAACAAAAAAAGTTATTTAATGGTTGTGTAATTGGGAAAAAAAAAGGAGAGAGAAGAAAGGGTATTTCGGTATTAATGCTAGCTAACTACAACCCCACACATGGTTCTGTTTTCAGCTAAGCCCCTTGCGTGACTGGCTCTTTTCAGTTGGCAGGAGCTGCGTATGCTGAGTGTAGTCGAACAATCAAGATATGGCTTTGTTGACATTTGGTTTATCGGGGAAGCTTTTAAGATGGGAAAGATTCCATTGTTTTTATCAGTGGAGTTCAATTAGATCAAGCTCTCTGCCAAAGCTCAAGCACCCCCCCACAGAAAACAAAAATTCACAAGGGGTGCATTTATTATAAGCCTCAACCGGTTGCTTTCCGGTGCAATTATTTGTTGAATTTAGCCTACATCAAACAGTAAAAGATTAAAGAGCAGATTTAAATCATATAAATAGAGTCTAAGTTTGAATGCTAATCCAAATCTTGTCCCTGATCTAACAGATCAATCAAGTTAAAGCACAACATAAAGTTTTGTAGTTGGAAAGGTTGCCGACATCTACCATGAATTCATTTAGTGGTCTGAATTGGCCAAAACTGAGCATGAGAATGGAGACCTGACTGAGGTCATGTCTGCACTTCATCAAATATTCATGTGACCCTTGTTTTTGTTTTCCTGAGGGACTACTTTTTAAGATATGAGAAAGGGGGGGAGCAGGATATGAGGGGGAGTGGAGTAGTACAAGAGTACAATTGAGAAAGAGGAAGAGAGGTAACAGAGGGAGAATGAGAGAAGCTGAGTTAAAGGTACAGTTAGCTACAAGGAAAGCTGACTTTCTTAAACATTTTCAGTGAGTCTTCAGGGATTTGTATTATGTCGGGCTACTGTACAGTATAACGGATTTAGGGACTTAAGGACTTAAGTTCATAAAAGCGCCACAACAGACTCACAAGCCCAGAATTCATGGCTATGATGGTATGACCAATTTCAAAGAGTGGATTTTGATGTTGCAATGCCAATGTGTCCTTCTTTCAGAAAAGCCTTGCACTACCATCCACACACACACACACACACACACACACACAATTTGGGTACACTCCTTCACTTTTTGCAGTCCTGATTTTCTTCGAAAGACAGGAAGGCAAAGACTTGTAACCAGAGAGGCCCAAAGGACTGTGTCATTCAGCACCCTCCTCTACTTTTCCTCAATCCTCCCAGCACAGGTCACTCTCAGGCTTTACGTCCTGGGAGCACGAACACTGTCTACTGGGTTAGGTTAAGCTTTATTAGATATGTGAGCAGAAAGAAAAGGAAATATCTGTGCACAGTTAAGCGACATACTAACTCTTAGGTTTCTAAGTATGTGCTGTGATGATGAAAAAGTCCAAAAACAAAATGATTTTAGCCTGGAGTAGCTCTAAAGAGGCCGGGCTGAACCGCACCATCTGCTCTGACAAATATATAAATAATCAGCTGCAGTTCATCAGAGCACATAGCGATTTGGGTTTAGCACAATATGGCCTCAATGCTGCTCCCAACACGGACAGGCTGTTACCACAGGAAACTTTAAGCACAGTCAGGACAATCTAGTCGTAATAAATACAGTTTACTGCAGGCTTGTGTTGTGTACCAACAACAAGAGAACTGTTTCTAATCAGATCAAAGTCTGAGCGATATCGGATTTCTCAGTTTTACGCTTTCTAAGTGCCTAAATAATGCTAAATCAGTAAGATGTGGTTACAAGACTTAGTTTAGATTTTTCCATAAAATCTAAATAAAAATATATTTTATAACCTAAAGATAATGAATATAGAGAGAGAAATGTAATGTTAACTGTATCCTTTAAATGCTACGCAATGGATCACTTAATGTAAAGCAAATTAATATAAAACAATATATAATAAATATTCACAAGAATCCTAAAACACTACCATTGATTATTTACAGTCATCTTATCATAACTGAACTAAATGCGAAAAAATGTTTATAAAACATATTAAGGTTAAAACAGTTCACAAAGCAGAACTTCAAACTTATCAATAATTGGTAATTATGTCTGAAAAAACAAGTTATTTCAGTCCTTGATTAAATAAGATTGTTGTTCTACACAATATTCATGCTATGTTTGGACACTTTTAGGATGCTAAAACTGCAGTGGAAAATTGCCTCAGTAAAACAAAAAAAAGTGTACACACAATCACTAACAGATGTACATTCACTGGCCCCCACTATGGTACCTTCACATCACAACCTACCAGTAGGATGCCGGTAATAGTGGACAACTGGAAAGAATTAGGCAAATAGCTGACTTTATAATAACTTTGATGTGCGAATGCATCAGAAAAGGTCATTGTGGACACTGATTATCATGTGGAAGAATGCTTGCCATCATTAACCCACCCTTGACCAGCAGACCAGCTTCCACACTGCCAAATAATGCTGGGAGAGGCCAGTGGGTAGAAAGGCAGGGTCAGCCACGGGCCCCTTTCCAAAAGATCTTTCTGGTCAAGCTGCAGGCCTGGTGAGAGCCACTGTTTGACTTGTGATACTTTCTACCCATTGATCTGCATCTGGCTCCCAGCACTAATGAATAATGAATGGCCATATTGTCATCCCACAAAGATCACATTTCACATGGCAACTGACTGCACTGGTAATTAGCCAGGACTTTGCTGGCCTGCAGCTTGCTGTGTTGAACTTGCCAGACACTGCAGTGCAGAGAGGGCGAAATTGCAAGGACACCGTATGGTATCATATATAGATATTATAATTATACCCTATATGTTTGTAAAGATCTTTCATTTTAGACATAGGGTGTAGATGTGGAACACTTACTTTCTCTGAATTTGAGCAGAGGACCAGAAAGACTAAAGAGAAGCAGGGAAGTAAGAAAGAGGGAAATTACTGTGTGATGTCAGATCTGGAGGAACAATTTTACAGAGGTCACCGTGCTCTATTTCACCTAGAAACTATAAAGTGTGCTTCTTTCTGAGTCTGGAAGAGGAAAGCTGTATGACTGGTGCCTTCACTGTTGAATCCATGGAAACACAGTGGTCTGTCATCCTGGGCATGAATTATGAATAGCGATTGGTGAAGATGATGAGCACAATATAACAAAAACTAAGGCTCTTCCATTGTGGGGCAAGAAGTTTACCATAATGTTAAGGGTTTTATAGGCACTAATTAAAGCTTTAACTTTAATATACAACACAGTTATATAAAACTGAAGTTTTGTGCAACAGGCAGGGGCAATCATGTCCAAGAGGAAACAGAGTTTAGTCTTAGCTTAACAAACTTAGCTCTGTATATATAATACCGATTCAACAGTCAAAAACTGGTCTAAATTCTTGCCAGTATTTTACTTCACATTGTGAGATATTGAATAATATTTTACAGCTATATATAAAGCCATATTAGAACTTGATTTGATGTGACGTACCTTAAACAAAATAGGTTTGTGTCTTAACATAAATAATTGTGAGCTGAAAGTAAAAGCCTCGACTCTTAAACATCAAAAAGGACTGCAATTTTAAAGGAATATGCCAAATGAAAACCAGAGCAGTGATGATTCAACAGCTAAATGTTTCAAGCCCAAGGACCAAAGACGGCCCAGTGAATCTGACATTGAAGCTGTTGTCACGATCGGCTAATGACAACAAATGGCAACGTCCGCTCATCCACGAAGGAAGCGTTCATAAATAAGAATCAAACAATCGGCTGTCATAAGAGATGAGAATAGTGCTTTCATTTGGTGACGTAAGCTAAGCCTGGGCCTACATTTGTTTACGTTTAAAGGATGTTATAAAAAAAAGCGGACATTAGACTAGCTTGAAAGAAAAAGTTAACATTTAGCTTGTAAAAATCAACAGTGTGGTGCAGTAGTGAAGTGTAATCTTCAGGTATGCCCAAGTGTATGGCATAACAATACTAGTAAATAATTCTGCTCACGTTATTCAGTTGTCACTTATGGCAGAGGAGAAATCTTCTGTTTGTACTGTATTACACATCTAAATGTACTGTACAAATGCATACTATTGTTGCACACCTGAATTACAGCATACCTTTGAAACTGGTAAGACTTTACAAACAACAGATTCTTATTGTAAAGGGTTGTCATTGTTTTACAATTATTATTCTTAAATTTAAAAAATACTTAAGGCGCATCCCTTCATGTTCCCAGTAAGCTCAATCATTTAGAGTGCATAAAACGAAACAGGCTAATTCAGAACAGCATGCAGCAGTCTTAAAACCGTCCAAACCAAGACTGATAGATGTATTCTCTTGTGATGCAGTGGTTTGCAGTCTGCCACAGGAAAACTGTCTATTAGATGCTACTCAAAGTGTTGCATTTAGCTTAGTGCGATCATCAAAACCACAAGGAAATATCAATAAAGCCAGCCTCTCTGCTTTGCCAGAACATATCTTCCCATAAGAGATGATGAAACAAACCTGGTTAATCCCTGTCAAGTATTCCTACGAAAACACAGATCATTTAAGTTAATGTGCACCGAGCAAAAACAGCCATAGAAACGTCTTTGTGGTTTCTAGATATGAAGTTGTTGGTGTTATGGTTGTTACAGTATACCATTACAACACATCCTAGCTTTAGGAGAACCATCTCCAAAGGAGGAGTAAATGCAAACTCACAGCTGATTGAGTACGATGAGCAAATGCAAAACGGCGGAAACAGGAAAAAATATACTTTATACAAAAATATCGGAACTTCGCACATATGAAATCGTTTGAAATAGTTTACAGCTTAACTGTATTTTGTTGACACCAGGTCACTAGCCTGGGCCTAGGCAAGACAGTTGGTAGCCCACATTGTTGGTCATCAAATAAAACATTTAAATAAAAAATGTAAAAAGGTGTTCATCATAAGAGTTTAAGATCGACTAATTCCTGATTTCCTGCACAAAGCCTTCACTCTTGCCTTTCGTACATAATCCTATTACAATGCGATATCAAGAGTTTTTGGCTGCTCTTAAAGCGTTTTCTTTTTACTGGGCAATGTGTAGGGGGAGGGGTGTTAGCGGGATCATGTCACTATCTATAAAAGTCACCCATCAAGTGGATTTAGCCCCTTTCTCTTTCCCTAATTACTGGAAAGGGGTTTAACTCTACAGTCTGTGTACTGCAGGGTTAGAGCCACTTCGCCACTTTATTGTGAAAATCCAGAATCGAACATGAAAGTCTCTTCATTATGAATACCACAACTATCCAAGGTCTCGCAGCAGACCTGACTTTGTTCACATGAAAATAAAAACATTAGTAAGTTCATAGACTTTGCTGTTTCAATATACATCCAAACTAAGGGAAAAACAAACTGCAATTGCACTATTAGAGCTATATGGCATCTATGCTGTCATTTCTTCTTATTAAAGAAATGACAAGCTTTAAGTAGAAGAATTGGTATCAGCATGAAGGTTAAGATAGTACGCTTTAGGAAGGTCGCTGGTTAAGATGGCCTTGAGCAAAGCATATATTAAAGCCAACTGCTCCAGTGCAGCTGCTCAGCGGCCCACAAACAAGTCTGCGGTTGTACTAAGCATCTCCTAGATGTGGCTGTGTGTAACCGTGTCAAATATTGCTGAAAATAAGCATTCATGTTCAGCAAACATATCATCAGTAAGTAAAGGTTAAAGAAAAAATACATATAGGACGGTTCCATTTTATAGGTAATTTGCTGCTACCCTGCACACTGTTGTAAAGAATGAATAGATGGCTGTTAGCTTCTGATTTCTCCCTAACCCAATCCACAGGAGAAACCAGAAACTAATCCATCAGGACAAAGATCTTGGTTGGATCCTGGATTCCATTAAAATATTTGACCACACACACACACACACACACACACACACACACACACACACACACACTCAACAGGCTTTTGTAGAATCCATGTTTACTTTCAATGTAGTGCAGTTTGTGTAGCTATTCAGTGAGATTAAGTGATATAAACCATACAAATGCTGGGTTGTGTTACAATGTGAGGACCTTGTAGTTCCATAAATACCAGATTCACTATTTTTAACATTTGTCGATTTGCCACCTCTCTTAAACATTACTGGGTATTTTTGTCCTTCAAAATGATCTCTATAGTTATTTTTGGTTTGCATTTATTACTTTACAACTGTGCAACTGGACTTGGTGTCTATTACTTGTCAATGCTTCAAAGCTAACTGAATGTTGTACAACACACTGTGTCAGTTATGCAACACACTAGGTACAAATGAATGGATCATGTTGTGTGAGTCAGCGAAAGGTGTTCTCTTACCTGCAACAGGTGAGTCAGCTGCGATCACTGTTACTAACACCGTCATCCCCAGAAACAATGCACGCTGGCCATGGGCATGCATAAGAGCCTTGAGCATCACCACCAAACCCACAGAGGAGACTACACCTGCCATGGTACGGCGGGGTGACGGTCAAGGCATTTCAACAAGATAAGAAGAGAAGATTCACTCCGAAAAGACAATCAAGGTTTGGGTTATTTCGGGCCGCCTGGCTTGGTCTCCTTTAGTTCAAGGCCCCTCCTTTCATAACATGTGCTTGCAATGAAGAATTGCTGTTGAAAACAAAAGAGCAACAGTGTGAAAATCAAAACAAAGCAGCCGCATTTTATTTTACTACTCGATAATCCCTTCTTTAATCAGCCATTAACTGGAAACAACAACTGCTTAACTAAGGTACACATAAGCACACACTGTATTCATATATATTTAAAAATATTAATTTGATTATGGTTACATTCTCAAAGCACAGCATAATGGCAATACCTGTAGAAATATGTAATAACAGGGGCGGATGGGTCAGTTGGAACAAGATAATTCTCCTAGAATTAAAAATGTTTTTTTTCAGAGGAAATTAGACATTTATTTTTTTATTTTAGGACATTACCTACATTTTGCCTAATCTATGCACTGGGCCTTTCATGAACAATAAAGTTAAAGTTACGTTTAAATGATGTTTTTTATGCAGTTGAAAAAATTATAAAGAATAAAAAATAAAAAAACATATATACATACATATATATATACACACACATTTTAAAATATATAAACAGATTTTTTTTTTTAATGGGGGTTTGTTTTTATATCATGAAAGAAAGCTGACACATTTCATGCACATGGCAAATGAAGTCACTATAAGGTAACGTTAATACCATGAGTCAGGTAAACACACATTAGGAATGATTACCCCATACAATTAAAATAAACAACCCAACTAACTCTACATAGGCGGATAAGCGTGTAACGTTCAATGTAAGGACCGCACAGAGCCAGCAGACTTCATCCCGGCTGCATGGCTAGCTTTCAGCCTTTCAGTCGGTCATCATGATACTGTCTCTTGTCCTACATCCCGTCCCGTTACTCGCAAGTTTAACGGTCATGTGGCTCTTCGTGAGGCTAAAACAAAGCCGCAAAATGCTACAAACGGGTTAGCTAACATACTTTGGCCATATTTCCCAATGCTAGCTTGGAGTGCAAAGATAACACGGTTTTTTTTTCCTCCTTTCCCCCAGCCATTCCTGTCAGCCTGCTCATATCTGCGCATTCAGACTTACCAAAAAAAAAAAAAAAAGGAGCTCCAACTCTATCAGTTCCTTTGTCTGGGTTACGAGAAAATATCCTTGGATAAAATAAAAATGCAGTCAGAGGCTCCGTCATTAACCTTCATGTAACCACCTGCCTGCGTTTGGAGTTATTTCAGTGTAAACGTACTATGCACGAGCTGGTGGCTGGCATTCATCTGACACTCTTTTGGTAACAGTTACCTTCTCTCGTCCTGAGGATTGGCTTAGTCCCGCCCCCTCGCTGATCTGATTAGTTTATAATTCATCAAAACCGGCTCTCATTGGCTGCAGCTCATTTCTGTCAGAGTGGGGTTTTAAAACTAGGTTGGTCCTCCTCGCCTGGCGTCGGCGGCTTCCACGGCAACGTTGCCTCATGCGATGATGCACATCACAAGGTATAGCCATGGGTGAATAAATCATTGCCAGCCTTTTTATTCTTGGCTGAGGAGAGTTTACCGAGTCATGCTGAAAGAAAGCATAATAAGAGTAATACTTAAAATGACATTATGTTTCAGCAATGGTTCATTTTTGGTGTAGCCTACTGGTTGTAGCACTCCTGTGCATGTTCATTTAGAACTCCATCAACATGTATACGCCTATGTTTACAAGTTTATCTGACACGAAACAACAATGATGCACACTTCGTTTCCATTGTAATGCATGATTGCAGTCCGGAAGTAAATGACCCAAATTCCAAAGAGCTTGCAAATATGGCCCCCTGGTGCATGCTGTAAACACCCCGCTTAGCAAGCTTGTGTGGTCAGATGAGATGGTCAGCATAACCTTACACGTCGGTGCCAGTTTACAGACGTCAACGTGTTGGTGCACACCGCCACCTAGTGGTAGAACAGTAGGACTAATGTTGCTGATCAGCAGTTTGGCTTTCAATTATATCCTACTACCTACTACTCTTTCTGAACATTTATCTGGAATTGTGAGGGCTATGGTATCATGGAAAATAAAATCCTTAAATGATCTTTTCAAAACATGACTTAATAATTGTATGTAAAAAAAGAGATTCCAGGGATTCAGTCTGTGGTGGATTGTAACTATGTACAATAACCTAACCATTGTATTTAGGTACTTCTACGTCACTTGAGTATTATGACTCAATGCTACTTTATTCCTACTCCAGAGGTAACTATTGCATTACTTTTCACCCCACCACATTAATTTGACAGCTATAGTTACTAGTTACTTTCCAAATTCAGGTTTCACATACAAAACAAACAGTACGATGAGCTCATGCTAAATATTGTAACTACCCTACAGTATATAAAGTAAAGTAAAGTGCATTTGTATCAAGTACCTTTACTTTGGATACTTTACAAATATGATTTTGTATAGTTGTGTCTCTTTACTTTTACTTATGTAAGGGAACAGAATCAGCCTCCTTTACTGGATTCAATGCAGTGCTTTGGGCCACTTGTAGGCTAAGTGAAATAAGTGAAAACACCTGTGTGCATGACCTTTAAATGTTTGTTCAAATGTCCTTTTGACACGTCGCAGTAATAGTGTGTATTATGTTTGCTTATTATTGTATATTTGAATGTTCTTTCTGATTCAATTAAAGGACTTATCACACACACACACACGCACAGTAGAAAACAGGAGACTGGTGCCGTGACTTAACAGTTTAATGTAAATCCAAGACAAAGTGTGATTACATTTCTACACATATACAATATGCATATGTGAGCATACAAATTCTCATTAATAACTCGATTCACCTCGGAGACCGAAAAAATGATCAAAAGTAACAGTGAATAACAAGCTATAACATAGTTCACCACAACGCGAGCCCCTTCTCACCCTACAGTTAGTAAAGAGGACAATTAAAATAACTATATTCTTCTATTTGACGAAGCGGTTTGTCTGTTAAAATCCTCCTGTAAAATTTACAATGCTAATATTAGTTTATTCGAAGTCTAATATAAATTCACTCCATTTTTCTACAACGAAAATGATTAAGAGAAGCACACAACATCATAATGGTAACACAAGAGCTTAGTAGCAAGTACTCAACTTGTTAGGAGGTTTAATTAATCCTTCTTCTTATTGTCATTATTATATTTATTTAAACATTCTATAAAGCCAGTAAAATATCCATTCTCATAACATACTTAATAATATTAGGCTAAGGAACAGGGTATACATAGAACGCTACGTCAACAGATTGAAATAATGAGACATCACACCCCAATAAACAAAAGTAAATAAGAAAAGACAATTAACAGAGAAGTATACTAGGAAATACTGCAGCACACATCAGCTTTATCGAAAAAGAATTGAGATTTTACACCATTGAGAAACCATACAGCAATAGACACAAAAGGGGGTCAGGGTTTGATGCACTCTTAGGTCTTTAGAAAATGTAAATAAACTGATAAATCAGTATTTGAGAAATTGAGCTACTCTAATTTAGAGTTCTGAGAACGTACCAATAGGGATTGTGACTTTGACGTGACCTCTGGTTTAAGATGAATATTTTTGTAGTGTAAACAGGCAAATCTGGCTTTGAATGTAGCTTTGGTCTACCGCTTCTAGATTCCATTTTTTAACACCACAAAAATAACTATCTTTGGCTAGAAATCTCTCTTAAAGGAAGATGGGGAAAGCGATATCTTTCAGTTATGTAAAGTAGGACCAAAGATCTTACAACACAGCAATTTGGGGATTTAAGCTGGGAGAAATGAATCCATATATTCCTGGTTTTACACAAATTAGAATAAGTGAATATAGTGGGAAAACAATCTCATTTGAATCAGTTTTGGTTCTTAAATTCATACATCGTAACCGCCTGACACCCTCTATCAGCGATGGCATCAAACCTTGACCACCTCACCCTGAATTCCCCCAAGGAATAGCCAGCAACAGGAGCAGATCTCCTCAACGAAAAGTAAAACGAAAACAAAAAAAACATACACTCTCATCCGAAAGGGCTTTAAGAATGCTTGTGTAGCTCGATTATGAATTTCCTGGTGACAGAGAGTACATCAGCTCATGATTAATCCACCTAACACCTGTTCCTAACCCCTTTGTACTTTGGGAGGCAGCTGCGACTTTGCCAAATGGTTTGTACTGAACGGGCGGGGTGATGTTGCGGGTTGTCTGTTCACTTCTGCTGAGCTCCAAGTCACCTTAGAGGAGTTTGTCTGAAGACTAATGTAGCACTGTGCGCCATCACGCTCTCAGGAATGTTTCACGATAACACCATGAGCAAAGCTGGAAGTTTTGAGTGTATTTTCTAGGAGAGTGCCAGGCTTCATAGAGAGTGAGACACTGCCTTGTTTTAGTTTCCTCTAATTTAAATGTCACCTTAAACCTTTGGAGGTATTGTTGGTTATTTGGAAGGCAGTACTCTAACAGTAAAGTCGCTAGCTGGGAAGGCTATGCTCACCTAAACAACACAAGAAACATGTTTTACACTCTACTTAAGCACATTTTGGTAATTGTAAGGTCACTCGATCTACGTTAATGCTCACATTTCTGATTCCCCTTTTTTATAAAACACAAAACATTGGTTATGTGAAACAGAGTAATAGACAAACGTATCGTACACATCAAGTCATTTTTCCACAATGTCGCGCATACAGGGCTTCTCTTAATTGGATGTTTCATTTGAGAAAATAGCGATTATTATTTGATACCCCCCCCAATCATGAGGATAGTGGTAGTTTTACATTATTTCTCTCATATGGGATTTTGCTGGAGATCAGATGTATAATTATTGCATCATGCATGGCCACAAACGGTGTAGAAATGAAATGAATGGCCACCCACTGAGAAAGATCTAAAGCCATTTCAGATGCCGCAGGTCACATATTACATTCATTTTGTGCGGGTGACCATGGTTTTAAAGGTATAGTTGGTACATTTTTGATTAATTCATTTTTTACAGGTCATTCTATTCCATGGCACGCTAATGTAAAAACAAACCTTTTAGTTTACAAATTCATTTTCATACAACACCGATAAAGCTACGACAACAACGTAATAATAAAACAAAGAAACAACTGGCTTAACAATTTGGAGAGAGGTTAAATAATTATTGACAGGGCGCAAGTGTGCGAAGTAATGAAGGCAGATTCTAAACAAATTGACTGTGCTGTATTAAGTATGTTAAATCCTCCTTGTGTACTCACATGTGCACTCATACGGGGGTAGAAACAACATGTCCTCAAATGCACTTGTAAAGCGTTTTAAAGATGAGACCAGAAGTTATTGCCTGTCTGCTCTCGCAACGCCGTGGAGTACTGTACTGTGCTGTGCTGTACACAATCGATCTGTTGAATTCTTTGGTGGGAGGAGCGAAAAAAGGAAAGTCCTAGTGTGACAATGCTGTCCCCGTGCTGACGGGAGAGGGGACAGGACACAGCAGTGTAGCATGAGTAACGCCAAATTCCCCTCAAACAGTGGAATGTTTCAGTAGTCTGTCTCGTAATAACAGAGGAGCCAAAAGATTTCAATGGAAAATCATCTCCCTTAAGCGTGTGTGCTTAGGCCCCTATGACCTAGAGGAAATTAAGTAGATCAAATAAAAAACAAAAAGACAACAACAGAACAGAGAAGAATGATGTAACCTGCAACATACTATCTAATCACATCTTTAACTACCCGGACCCTGGGCTTGCATGCTGGAGCTGACGGGGAGTGAAGAGTTCTGGGGGTAAAAAGTACCAGGATGACCACTCTGGGGCCCGTCAAGCGATTAAAAAAAAAACAAACTTTGTTGTATTTCAAACCTGGCTGTGGCACAATCATGCCAAAGCATCTATCTATGAGGGCCCCACTGGATTATCACCAACTCTACACTTACACCACCAGCAGTTTTGCAACACTTCACACAGGTGCACCTACCTCCACGGAATACTAAATATTACTGTACATCAACCCCCAGGTTACAAAATAGAAATGAGCCTGACATATAATAAACACACACACACACACACACACACACACACACACACTCACACGCACACACACTCTTAATAAAACATCCACAAGAATTATTGCAACAATCTCTAAAAAATAAACAACAACATGTACTACAGCCATGTCAAAAAAGTTCAAGATAATGTTAAGTTAAAAAACAAACAAAAAGAAAAGAATCACTTCAAATCCAAGTACTATGGCATACCATGAAGGAGAGGGAGGGGAAGGCTTTCACTAAACCACCAGCGGTACTGATGTGCCTAAATGTTCAAGAGGACAAATGAACTGAGGAGATTATTTGTATCATTGGCTACGAGGGAAAACAAAGTCTGTTAAATCAAGCAGCAAACACACAAAGCGACAGCCCTATTGGTTTTCTAAGTGTTCAGGTATTCCGTTCGGCTGGCGTGGCGATGTCTGCGGTGTACCTGGTTCGAAGACAAATGGACAGTGGCACAAAATCGTCCACAAAGTGCCCTTCCAGGTGTATGCTGTGGCTTTTCCCTTCTGTTCTCTTCTTGCAGCTTTTTTTTTATAGACGCTACCCAAACCTCAAGCGCGACAAAATAACTTCCAATTATCTTTGCTGGAGAAACAAACGACAACAACAAAAAGGATTTCTCGTCAGAATTACAAGGGTGCATTCAGGCCAGGTAGTGCCCCCCTTTGGGCTCCCACCAACGACCCGGGCTCAGTGTTACTATCAACCTGCTCAGTGCCAACTTGCTACCATTTTTAGTCCCATTTAAGGTAGAGAGTTTCACCCTGCCCTCCACAGTCCCTACCTAAACTGACCCTACGCTTTCAAACAGCCCCCTCACTCGTGCCTACACAGTATCTCTCTCAAACAACCCTCGATACTCTGCCTCTTCTCTGCGGACCTGGCTATCCCTATAGCCTCACAGAACCAACTTCATGGCAACAATCACTTTCTGTCAGGCCCTTCCCTCGGACTAGCTTTTAACCTTAAAAAAACCCAACCTCTACTGTGTCTCAAACAATGTACTGTATCTCATTCCCTGTACATGAAAACTGAGCTAATATCTCTGTGATCACGCTGCATGAATTCCCTTGTGTGATTATAAAACCAAAAAAAGAAACGACGACAAATGTATTCGAAACTAAAGCCACATTTCGAGTGCCACTGTGATAGAGGTTTACAGCTACAGCTATACTGTACATTTTCATATTTACATTAATATCCAGAGCAAAATGTAACAAGAATTTATCTATGACTTTGGTAAGTACCCCAGGCAAGTTATCTCATGCACACATAATAAAATAGCTCAGCGTGATATCGATTCTGACATTAATCTTCATCATCTATTAGTATGCTGTCATTAAGGACAAGAAACAGCAAGGGCTTAGCCTACACCTGGAAGAGAGCTACAACTGCCTCGACTAGGATGTCAAACCAGGGAAACATGTCTCTCTAAGTATAGCTATAGTCTCTTGTGGCTTTCAGGATCCAAGCCAAGTAAACTGTGTCGTTATATCTGTAAGGCACTACGAGGGAACAATGGTCAAAAACCTAAAGACTGAAGAGAGTTTTAAGGAGGTGGACTACACACGCATGGCTGACAGTAGCACACACAGACAATCACGTTGTACATGCCTATGTTATTATAACCACTTTGTGCAATCACATTGAAAAAAGAGGAACAAATAAATCTATTGGTATCTGAAAAAAAGTTTTCATCTTAAAACAAACTGGTGCAGACTGCTACATTCTAAGAACGGGGCCCAGCTAAGACACCTAGCAAAAAACTGAAGTATTGTCATAAAGGTGAAACATAAAGGAAAAAATATCTATAAATACACTAAAAAGTTTGTTGTCTTCTGTTGGTTATATTTCCAGAAGCCTCCTCGGCTGGAGAAGGTGGAGTGGGGGGAGTTGCCTCTCTTTTCTCCCCACACCATGAATGATTTGGAAATATTAAGACAGTTCAAGGCCATCAATATTTTTTTCTTTGAAGAGCAGCAGGTTTCCGTATTTCACCTTCTCCCAAATCTCTTGGGATTCCAAACTTCCAGTCAGTAACCCCTGTTCAACAGTCACTTCCCAAATTGAAGAGGGGAGAAAAAAAAAAAAAGAAATCAGAAAACCTCCACTGTCCCAAAGGGCTGGTTTCTAACTTCCCTGTAAAACTAACAAGACATTACTTTCCTCATAAAGTAAAGCGAAGAATAGACAAATAAAAGCAAAAACTGGCCCTTTCAGGAGAAAAAAAGATTTGAAAGAAAACATCTTGAACTGTACCCCTCTGAAATTCAACCCCATCTTTCCCCCCTAGAGAGGCTGTGAAACTTTTTTTCTTTTTCTCTTTGTCGTTATATCTTCAAGTTATACGTGACAGTTTCATGAGGATTGCATGTTCCTCTGTCTCTGTATATGTCTGAGGTCGAGGAGAGGATGTTTAGGATGTCGACGGGGCTCAGGGCGAGTGGGTTCGGGGGCAGCAGCAGCGCTGGGTCAGGCTCTCCAGTGTCGGTCAGTGTCTTCTCTAGAGGTAAGGGTACTGGTTGACCTTGGTGGGGCTCAGCGGGTATCCAGTGTAGACAGTGGAGGCGGGCGAAGCGCTGATGTAGGCCTGGTGGGCAAACTGAGCCTGGTACTGGCTGTGGTGCAAGTTGGGCGAGGGCAGCACACGATGGCCCATGCTGACTGGGACCTGGTGGACGATGCTTGGTGGGTAGCTTCCGTGTTGGACTGCGTGGCGCGCCGAGCCCTGTGACGCCACCAGGTGAGCCACGGTGCCGGTGGAGCCCAGAGCAGCAGGGGTTGTGTAGGTGTAGAGGTGGGGCTGGCTGGGTAGGTGTGTGGCTGCCAGGTGCGGATGTACATTGCCCGTGTGAGAGGGGCTATTGTGATGGAAGGAGTACGGGGCCTGAGTGGCGATGGTGGGGGTGATGTAGGCCTGCTGGCGCCGATGGCCATTTCGCTCGGCTACCATATGCTGCTGGGCCTGGAAGAAGAGATGATTGAAAGGCTGAATATCAATTTTATTGTTATCCCTAGAGTATATGTATAACTGTTGGTTGCCTCATAGCCTCAAATAGGATTTCTTAAAGGGATAGTTCGGATGTTTTTAAGTGGGGTTGTATGAGATACTTATCTATAGTCAGTGTATTACCTACAGTAGATGGTGGTCGGCACGCCCCTAGTTTGCAGAAACAGACAGGAGTACCTGCATGGATGCTAAGCAAAAGCTTAGATGGATATACCGGCTTCAGTTCCCAGTTGGGGTTGTGTGACTGCAAGTTAAGGCGGTAAAAGTATTCTTAATATAGCGTACACTTAAACTGATATTGAGTTTTTTGGGTGGGCCTTTTTTTAGGTGGCTAAAATTAGTTTTGCTGCTGCTCCCCGTCCACTGCTCTGGACGGGGAGCAGCAGCAAAACTAATTTCGCTTTGCATCCTTGCTGGTACTCCTGTCTCTTCCTCCAAACTGGGGGCGTGCCAACCGCCATCTACTGTACTGACGATCGATAAGTACCTTATACAATCCCACTTCAAAACAAGTATCCCTAAGTTTATGAAACACTTTTGAAAATCTATTGGATAATGTTACAAATGTCAACCCTAAAAGAATAGTTTGACATTTTGGGAAAAGGGCTTATTTTCTTTCTTGTAAAGAGTTAGATGCGAGGATCAATATTATTCTCATCTTCCTCTATTGTTACCTTTGGACAGAGCTAGGCTACCTGTTTGCCCCAGTTTCGAGTCTTAACGCCAAGCTAAACCAACTGGCTGCTGGTGGTAGCTTAATATTTACCGTACAGACATGAGGGTGGTATCGATCTTTTCATCTAACAGAACATGAAAATGCTCCCAAAATAAGATATATATACAATATATGTGATTCCTCTAAAACATGATCCTGAAAACATATTCCCACGCTGACAGTGATAACCCATGTCTAGCCATACCTGGCTGAGATTGAGCGGCTGCTGCTGGAGAGGGTGTGGCCCCGAGCGTTGCTGTCGGTAGGTCACGCCTCCGACCACGCCTCCTGTTAGGTGATGATTGCTAGACAGCACTCCATTGGAGGATTTGAATTTGTAAGCTGTGTTCTGATGGTTCATTGCATCTGGACAGGAGAGGACACGAGTTTGGTTAATTGAAAAGCAATGACAACGTAGTGGTTACAAGCAAATGCGTGAGGCTGTGTTTTAGCTTCGGAAAGAATCTGTCACAGTCATTCACCTGACATCAGGCGCTCACACTCATTCGGGACCTCACTGTTCTGGGTTTTGAGAGGGGGAATGATGATGGTGCGGGGGTTCCCGTTGTTGTAGTTGTCCAGGATGGTGGTCTTTGTGTCGTAGCTGTTGTTGTTGGGGTGTCTGGACTCCACGGTGTAGGGGCTGTTGTTGCTGGAGCAGTCGGAGTCGGGTGAATCGTGGACCGTCACGCAACTGATGACATTCTTCCGCTGCTTTGAAGATGAACTGGAGGAAACAGAAGGGGAAAGTTACTGAGAAATCAACTCTAGTGACTTAGGTCAACTCGAGGCAATCAGTATTATGATATTGTATGTGTGCGTTTGTAAAATGTAATCAGACTGTTCTTTGAATTGTATACTGTGGTTTTGAGTGTTTTTTTTAAATCTCACAAGTGCTAGCTGGTTTTCTTCCTACTCTGTGGTTGCTTACTTTGTGTTTTTCAGTCCAGCACACATTGTCTTTGGCACATCCTTTCTTTTCTCTTGTCAGATGACTGGATGGTAATAAAATTGATTTGATCATTGGTCGCAAAATACCACTGCCACAGAAATTACCACTGGCCTTGGATGGCCCTGTTAGCATTTTACGAGTTCAGATCAAATTACTTTTATAGTCGCACAGTCCTCTGATACTAGAAACTCATTAAAAATGTCTTATATCATACACAGCTTTTAAAAACAACATATGTGATCACAGAAACATACAAAATGAGATGACGGAAAGTTGAATTCTCTGTTTTACTGGTAATAGTGAAAACATATCTCTATCCTGCTAAGTCAAAGCAGACGCACGGCATCTTTTGAAAGAGGTCTGGGTTATCTCTGTCTTGGCTGACCTGAGACTGCAGCACTTTGTGATATGTTTATTGTGAAGGTTCATATTGCAATGACAAGCCTGCAAACCTTTTACCTCAGTGGCAATTCCCAGTAACAAGCACTGATAATCCCCAAAATACATAAACTCCTTAGCTTGTATCAAGTGAGCGAGACAGGACCACATTAATCCCTTCAAACCCAGAACTGACCTTTTCTTTTGTTTGTGGTCATCTTCCTCATCTGTGTCACTGCTGATGGTGATGATGCTGACTGCAGGACTGGGCGTGTCGGGGATGATGATGGTCTGTCTGGGGACGTGGTGCTGGTGCTGATGGTCGCGGGTGGTGCTGGAAGCCTGCTCTGCTTCGCTAGCCCCCCACCCACAGCCCTGCTGGGGCTGGCAGTTGGAGGCTGAGCCATTCTGTAGCACAGCGCAACGTGGAGGCGTGTTCTCCTTCACCCGCTTGGAGCGCTGCGGGGACAGCACGGCCTGAGAGGACGACACCTCGTAGGCTGACATGTTCCTTATAGGAAGACAGAGAAGAGGTTAATTGTCACACATGGACGCTGGAGATCAAAATCAAAAAGCTGTGAAGACATCATGATCTTTTTGTGAGGATCTTTAGTTGCCAGTATGATCATGGATGGATTACTGAGCGGGCCTACCGGGGCCCAAAAATGTCAGGGGCCCCCGTGGCTTTCACCTACATAATGCCAACCAGGAAGATACTAAAAATGACAACAGAGGAACATAAAACAACTGCAAGCGACACAAAAAGATTACAAAGAGATGCAAAACAACAACGACTACAAAAAAGGCACAAAATAACACTAGGCAACTACAAAGAGTTTCAAAATTAATAGGAAGAGACAGAAAATGACTACAAAGATACACAAAGCAACTACAAAGGGACACAAAATGACCACAAAAAAGAGAGTAAACAGCTATGAAGTCTGTGTGTCATGCTCCTATGGAGAAGAGGTGGGGCCTTTTGCATATCTGTGCCCAGGGGACCATTATCTCACAATCCTCCCATGAGTATGATGATTTACAATAAGTCTAGAGTCATCTGAGTGCTAGAGTACCTGGCAGACATCTGGTGCTGTTTGTTCTTTTTGGAAGAGGAGTTGTTATTGGTTGCGGGCTGCCTCATAACGTGTGCCACTCCCACATTGAGCGTCTGGTTAGATGGGAGCGTGACGTGGCCAGCCAACAAGGCTGGCTGCTGCATGATGGGGTTATAATGGCTGCCATGAGGATGGGAATTCCTGTAACATAACACAGTTAATGTTACCACAACAGTAAGAAACCTTCAAGCGAAGTAAGTAAAGCATGAAATGCTGAAAAATTACATTAATATATCGAGATAATCGAACCCAACATTGGTGAGGAAAAAGGAAAGACAGGGGATGTATTTCCCACAGAAGCCAGCGGGTGGCAGCAGCTAACTTTTCTAAAGACGACTAAAAGGAGGAGAGGGAAGAAGTGAGGGAGAGAGCAAAGAGGGAGGGCAGAGGAGCTGACACCAGCAGCTGTGGAGCGATAGCTCTGCAGAGGAAGTGCGACACTTTCCCAATCGTCTCTCTGAGGACAACAGAGCTGCCACTGGACAGGGAGGGAGGGTGAGACGGGGAGGTGGGTGTCTGGTCACAGATGGACAGCTCCCGAATGAATCTGTGCATACATGGCCCCCGCAGTCCTCCGCATACACATTATATACCTGCATCCACCTTATCTCCCTGCAGATCGCCTTCTCCCATCCATCCATCCATTTATCGAGTCATCGCAGTGACAGACTATACTAGGCATGATGTCTCTCCATGTACATACTATATCCCATCACCCTGAGGTAAATCGGCTCTTATGAAAGCACCGGTGCTCACAAAGGGGAATGTGATTCATTGAAGATAAAGGACAAGCTGTCAGGGAGTTACGGGCTCCTCGGTCAATCAGTCTTATGCCGTACCATCTCTCTATAGCACATTCTGGCCTATAAAAGCCATAAAACCACTGCTGGCCTTTGAAATCAATTAATCTGACCTGACCTACAGACTTGCCCCCTGATGTTATAAGTATAAACTTGATTTTGCAAAGTGCTTTGTTTTCTAACCTTTAAAGTGATACATGTCAAACCTATTAGATTTATTTACCCAGCTCGAGTGAAGAAAGGTGGATTCGAAAACTGTAGGCTACAATATTCAAACATCAATAAAAGGCCGAGCCTGGCTGGGAAAGGAAAAAAAAAGAAAATAAAAGAAAGAAAGTAAGCAGCGTTGTTCACCTCCAGTTGGCGAGAGGCTGTGTGCTGCTCATGGAGTCGGGGATGACAGTAGCATGTTGGACTGAGGTGTGGGTGAGCTGCTGCCAGGCTGGAGGCAGCAGGATCTGCTGGGTGCCGCTGGGCCAGGCCTGCTGAGGTAGGAGACACACAGAGTGGGGGATAAACAAAGAGGGGGGGGGAAGAAAAGAAGTGGAGAACAAAAGTCAGAGAGAGGAGATGCAGAAAAACAGTCAACTGCCACGTAACAAAAGATCCAAAGTTACATGCAAAGTAACCCATTGTAAATGCATGAACAAAGGGAACTCCTTGCTGATTAGTTTCGATGGTGCTGTGATACATTACAGTATCCTTTCAAAAGTGAATAACAGCTGGTCTAAACCAGCTACTGGGCATACAGAATGAACTCCGCCGGCTTCAAGGAGACATCCATCGACAAAGGAGATAAGACCAGGACTTAATAAAGATGTACAGCAGCTCCTTACATTGTCTGCATGTGTATGAGTGAGTGTATGTGTGTGTGTTAGTGAGATTATGTGTTTGACTTGACTCAAATCAACCTATGTTCTAATTAAATCCGTAGGCCTATTCAAGCTGCTGTGAAAGAGGCTACTTTGTATTTCTGATGCAGAACAGGAGGAGTATCCGGCATAATATGCCCCGAGATGTGCCAAGATGAGTGTGAGAGCATGCATGCCCGAGCATGTTTGTGTGTTACTGTGCGAGTGTAACACTAATAGTTTAATGCAGTTCTATTGATTAGCACTTTAATGTCAGGGCTAATGAATTGTTCCTTTAATACCATTTGCACATCTATTTACAACGGCATCAGTATGTGCTGCAGCACACACACACGTTTAAATAGAGGGAGAGAAAGACAGACAGAGAGAGGAGAGAGAGAAGGAGGGAGGGGGAGAGAGAGAGAGAGAGACAGAGAGAGAGAGAGAGAGAGACAGAGAGAGAGAGGAGAGAGAGAGGGAGAAAGAGGCACCAGACAAAATGCAAAGCAGATAATCTGTGCAAATGCTACGGTAACTTTATTTTTACCTTTATCTTTTAACTTTATCTTAACCTTCATCTTTGTATTCACATATTTGCTTTGCACTGTCTGTTTCCATTATATTCTGACACAAAGTAGCTGTTCTGTTTTGTATTCTGGCTGCAGGCTTGTAGAAGTTGAATTGTTTTTGTCTGCATGAGGAAGGTTGCAAAGCCCAAACCAAGCAGCCAGTGGTTAAAGTGCTGCAGGGGACATCTGCAGGCCAACAGTGCTGCCTTGTCTGTGCACTGATGACTGACATCTCTAATGGAACATTCTGGAGCTGGAGATGTTCTTTACATCTAAGACCACATCCAAGGCTTTTTATCAACATGCCATTAAGAGACTGTAATACATCCATCCATCTCCCACTCCTCCTGCTCCTGCTCCCTCTATCTCCATTCCCGGCACTCTACATGCCTCTCTCACCAGGCGTCTGCGTTGTGTAACCAGCCTGTCTGCCCTGAAATGGTAACCCAGTTAAGAGGCCGTTTTCTTTCTTCTCAGAGTACACCATCACTATCAGTGGCCCACCGCCTCCCACCTCGACCTACACTCCCTGGGTGAAAACCCTTTGTCACCTCGGGGCTTTGAAAGCCCCAGCTCTCACTCCCCAATTGTTTCCACATTTTCTGCATTCCTGCTCCAGATAAAGGTCCTGCTGGTTTCCCTGTCTCCCTGCTTAGAGCCTCCTTCACTCTGCCCCCTTCTCTGCACACCCAGGGAGCTTGGGGGCTAAACTTACATGGGTCCGAGGTGGGCAAAGGGTGCATGGGCAACAGTGAGCAGTGGGCGGGTGAAGGTGCAGGTGGGGAGAAACCCACCAAGAGGCAAACAACTCCTCAGACGAGCCTGCGAGACCTCCCACCGTAAAGGAATAAACACGGAGAAAAACACACACGCAGTTATTAGGTGTGCTGCTCGCTGGCCTATATAAACCACAACCGCTTGTGTTAACTATTGCTTGTCTTTGTTTAACATGTGTGCAGACGGAGGTGAAAACCCCGCAGAGCACGGCAGCAACGTGCGATCCACATGTAAAATATTCACATCTTCCTTAATGAAACGTAGATGTTTTATGATATAACGCCTCTGATAGATCAATCACATCCATGGATCTGGTGGTGTTGTGAATTCTCTGGTCATGCAGAGTCTCATCCATGCTTCCCCTGACCTCCCAGGATCCTCTGAGGCCTGTAATTTGGAGCGCCTGACTTGGAAGCAGCCCTGGAGCTAATCACCATTTGGTATCTAACAGATTAACCCACCGTAGAAACACAGGCGTGCGCATACACACACACACACACACACACACACACACATAGAGAGAGAGAGACACACACAGAGCTTTGCAGCCTGTCTGCCTGCCTACTGCATGATTAACTGGAGATAAGGGAGCGCTTCAAACTCCCTGGATTCACAGGGATATTTAAAGCCTTCATGGAAATTTCCATAGGGAAAGAGGTGGTGTGGTGATGGAAGTGGTCTTCAGTGTGTGTGCGTGTGTGTGTGTGCAGAGAGAGTGATGCACAGTCACTCTCTGTTACTTCCAACAACTGTATATTAGCAGCTAAAGCTCCGGCCCCACTGTGCAGGCTCCAGTGAAGGCCTTCTCTGTGTGAAAAGGCTCCTGCCTTTGTGTGCATCAGACCGTAGCAGCCTCAGCCTCCAGGAGAGCGGGACAGCAGAGAGAGAGAGGGAGGGGGGGGGGGGGGGGGGGGGGGGCGGAGGGGGGGGGGGGGGGGGGGGGGGGGGGGGAGTAAGAGGAGGGAGAGAGAGGCAGGGAGCAATGCACAGGAGAGCTTGGCCTGAATGTGCTCAGGAAAAAAAAACAGCTGCCAGCAGGGGCAGGGTCACGAACATTGAGTGATTTCCAGCCTCCATCAATAGATACTATTCTTAGTGAAGGCTTATGAAAAAAAAAAAAAAAAAAAAAAAAAGAATGCAGAGAGCGTTGTTTAAATGTGAGCATTTCCAAGTCTGACAGGCACTGTTATTCTTCAGAATATTATTAGTTCATTCACTGTGATACTTTTCCTACCTGTGTAAGCAGGCCAGGTTGGATCTGCAGAGGCTGGGCACCAGGGGCCTGCGTCACTATGGGAACAGCATTCTCCATCCGCACAGAGTAACTGGTGTGCTTGGAAGGGGACGCCTGCAGCCCTGTGCACAAATAAAGCGCATGTACAAAAGGATGTCAACAAATAAGTGCGGCAACACCACTCACTGATAAACAACATCACGCCATCTGCAAAATTAAGAGGGAGAGATCACGTAACGTGTTTTATATGCACACGGATTCATGTGTATTCAACAGATGTCAAAACCCTTCTGCCGTGTTCGGATGCAACAGCAGTACTTGGAAAAACAAAAACAGTAGTCATGGCAATAGTATAACAACAGTTTCTAATAATGGATTGTTTTATAACCCATTCCGCAAAAAGAATAAATAAACAAACAGAATAATGCCTTCGAGCTTTCCTGCCCTCCCAGTGCAAACACGGAGGAGACAAAAAGGGGGGTGAGTAAGCCTTGCACAAAGATATTACATTTCCTTTGAAATGATTAATTGCCTCATCAAGTTATCATTGAATCACTGTTTGTATGGTTCGATGGACTACCGGTGGGCTAAAGCTGCAGAACAAAAACGACAAATAGGTAGCAAAGAGAACTGTCTGTATGTATGGTACATAATGATAATTAAAAAAAGCTGTTGAGGTGTGTTTTATCTCCTGTCGTGGTCTGTTCTATAGTGTACGTGCTCATGGACGGGGTCTTGTGTTTTGCAGAGATGACCACAAATCCCACTCTATCTATTCACGCTAATACATACTCACTGGTCAGACCGTCTTACCTTGGAAGCCAGGTGGGCAGACGATGAGCGCCTGCTGGAAGGGGTCGGGCCGGGCAGCGCAGAGCTGGGGAGCCCCCGGCTGCAGGGGCATGCTCCTCTGGGCCACGGCCGCCATGGAGGCAGCGGAGGGCTGGTAGAGTGCAGATTGGTAGTTTAGTATGGAGACATCAGGACTTGCAAAGGAAAGGGTGGCATTGTTGGTGGAGGAGGGAACCAGGTTGGTGGCCTAAAGGAATGATGGGACCAAAATAAAAATCATGAGAGTGGAGGTACTGATGGGAATAACAGGGAAGTGGAAGTGCGCCGAGGGTGGCGTGTTGAACAGCAGGCATGGTAACAACCAGAAAGATAACAATAGTCTGACAAAACAATGCACATATAAAGATGCAGAACAACCAGCAGCTCAAGATAAGATGGGTGTCGGGGCATCCATCATTAATGAGAGCTGATGGAAGAGGAAGTAAATTGGACGACTGATTTGAATGCGTCTTAAAATATGCGGACTGTTGATTTGATTGATTAGAGGGAGGGAAAGAATGTGAGGAGAGATGCAATCAATGCTACAATTCTTAGAATAATCAACCATCAATGAGTGAAATGCCACCAGAACACATTCAGACGGAGATTCTGATCATTTTCTATCATTTATCAGAATTTTTGGGCAAACAAACTTCTACTTTGGACTTTGGCTGCTGGTGATAATATAGTGAATATGAATTTATTACATGTCTCCGTAGTACATAATTAAGCAGCAACAAACAACAAACACAGCAGCATAAAAGAGGAAGGAGATCATATTATAAGACTGTTTAAATGTTACAGAATCATAAGCCAAGCCAAGATAATGAGCTGCAGCGAATCTTGACATTTCATGTCACAGCTTCACTATCTAGCCTCCAAATCAATATGCCTGACAGGAGTAATATTTCCCCTCAACAGTCACTTTCTAATTATGTAAACTTAGGTAACAGCAGCATGTCTTGACCATTAATAAGACATACTCTGACTGCCTGGGAACATCCTAGATACAAACAAATGCTTTTAAGAGACACCGTTTGCTCAGCGCATAAGTAGTATTTGCTCTACGAGACTCTTGTCTAATTTTAGCCCTTTCATTAAGCGTACACAGGGGCGGAGGGAAACACAGAGACAGCACTTTCATTTTTCATTTGCTCTCTTTAGCGTGTTCGATGAACACCAGGGGAGGAAACATAATCAATATGGCACTGTGGCATTCATCATAAACAAGCACGGAAGCAGCAAAACACAAGGCAAAGATGCATTCCAGCCTGGCAAATGAATCGAGCTGAATAAATCACTAACTTAAGTCTGTCTATATGCCCTGAGAGCCAGGCGCAGAAAAGACAAGCCGAGGGAATGTTAATCCATTTAAATCACAGCAAGATGGGGTTTTTGTCGCATGCTACACAGTGTGAGCTGGCTCGATATAGTTGGTGATAAAGAACTCTGTTTACCGAAGAGAGGGGTGGGGTAGAGAGAGCGGGATTTGTAATTAAGCACAATCTGGAAAAACCTTGCAACACGACGCTCGGTGATTCCGGTGTAAGCCAAAAGTCAGCAGTTTCGATTCATAGACCGTACGGGAACGAAGCGGTAAAGCACCACAGGCTCAACCCCGGGAAATAGGAGGAAAGAGGAGAAGACAGAGGAGGACAGGAGTGAGAGGAGGGGAAAAAAAGAGAGGAAGCATGGTGAAGGGATTCTTAAGGCCTGAAAGACCCAGAATGCAAGGCAAGCAGGAAGTGGGGCTTGTCATGTGTGTAATCAGCACTTTGTGACAATCCCACAGGACCTGGGGCACAGGCAGAAATGCAGGCCGACAGATATACATGCACCAAGGCAGAAAGGCAGACAAGTAAGCATGCAAACGTGCAGACAGACAGGAAGAACGCACAGAAAGAAAATAGAACAAAGACACAAACGGCCGCTCATGGGCTGCTGAGCCGGTAAACTACTGACAGTTGGACGTTTAAAACACGATTATTTGGTTAAGACAGCATTTGACTGGTTGTGTAAGCAAGATGCATCTCTCTCATTGTTGCCTGAGGGTTTGAGCTCCGCTTTAATTATCCATTGTGATACGTACACATTATAAATATTCCACACTTATGCACGCATTTCTTATATCTTTTTTTTCCGACGGAAATGCCGCAAACCAAAGCGAAAATAATTAGCATCTTGCAGCATAGAAGTTCTCTATCAGCATACTGATGAAGGAGATTTTACCTGGCTGTGCACAGTGTTCAGCTGGTTGTTGAAGGTCATGGTGAGGTTGGTGGAGGTGCTGGGGGCGACGTGGGTGATAAAGGGCGTCTTGCTCTGGTTGACCGTGTCGTACATGTTGACGCGACGCTTGCAGATCTCCATGTTTTGGAAGCAAGACTTCACACTGCACGGACAGAGAGGGAGGGAGATGGAAATCAGCGCTGCGTCTAATGTCGGTGGCAGATATCACTGTTCCAAATGATAATTATACAAACAACAACAACAGCAGCAGCAGGGTCTGTTCGGCACGTACTGTGTGCTGTGTGGAAAATCGAGGAGATGTGACATAGTGACAAAGGGGTGGTTGAGCGTTTCGATAGGGGTGATCCTCTTGTCTGCGTCGATGGTCAGCATCTTGGTTAACAAGTCGATGAACTCCCTCCTGTCAGCCTTCTCCGCCAGCATGTCGCTCCCCTCAAGGTCCGACGTCATGTTCACCTGGAGGCACCAAACGGACACACAAAGTTTATAATGTTTCTGCAGACGACAGAGAAAAATCTCTCCCACGGCTCGTTCCCATAGAGGGGCCTATTAATACTCACAAGGCCTCATCAGTTAGGGTGTCAGTGTGAGTGTCACAGAGCCTAGTGATAACCTTGCACCTTAGTGACATTATAAACATTTGCGCTGGTATTTATAGCGCCACTTGAAATATCTCCTGGCGCCCTCGCCGAGATTTTTTTATCTATTCCTGAGATGTGAAAACAAACAAAAACATGAACCCAATAAATGTGGCCATTGGCTACTCGTTAAAAAAAAAAAGAACTTTCACAAAGGACACCATTTTGTGTGAGCCTCTGAGAAAGCTGACATGAGACAACATAAATATGTTTTAAAGCAATTCCGGGAAGCTGCCTTGGAACATCGTGCTTCATCTGTATTAAACACTGCAGCTTAGGTTGTGGATGAATACTTGGCGAAGCAACAGATTTCTGCACATTTTTTGCTCTTATGAAAAGCTACATAACTAGCAGAGATTGATTTGTTAGGCAGGGCACTGGGTTTACTTTTACATGTGGGGTGAGGAATGAAGAAAGTGGGACAAGGTCGTGATATAGCTAGTGTGGGTATGAGCGAACAAGCAGATTGTCAGGCAGTGCAAGGACGGAGCTGGGGACAGTGGCAACAGACAGGCAGCCTTGTTTATTGTGACTGCCGTGCAGAGGTAGCAGCCCTTTTTTTAATAAAGACGCAGCGCTTATCTGTAGGCCTGCTCCAGAGGCTATCAGATGTGCTGACAGTCAACACCGCAAATCTGATTCAATTCTCTTTCTCTATGCAGGCTATTCAGGCTCTGTAGCCATTCCTCTCTGCTTGCCACCTCCGCTGGCTGTGATAAAGGAATAATCTGCAGAATGAGGTGAGAAATAATCACGCCGTCCTCTGCTAGTGAAAGAGATGACTTTGGGAAATGTACACAGTTTGGTTGGCACATGCATAGCAGGTGGGAGCTGGCGGAGGCATGCCACAATAATCAAAGTGGATAAGAAGGAATTTTTTTTTTTTCTTCCCATCATCCATTAAATTAAGATATGTGAATATGCTAGGTAGGAAAGATAGTTCCATGCTTCATTTTCTTTCAATAACAGCAACATTTGACATTTTCTTATCTTGAATGAAAATTAAAACGGTCACTAAGACAAGGGGCTTCGACTAACATGGTTAGCCTTGCGTGCCTTGCATGTCAACGGCTGTTTATGGAGCCACATCTGTGCCGTGGGGAGCGCGCTGACATGCCACTCTGGAGTAAGGGCAGGGACGGCAGATGTCGAGCAGTGAGACAGATCGGGCTACGCCTCGGGAGATGAGGAGCGAGGCATGCAGGATGCAGGCCCGTCTTCTGCACAGCACTACCACGTGTGCAGATAAACTTGATTTCTCAGTGGGAAGAGTAGTAGAAGAAAGGGAAAGTGCATTTTTAAGTGCGTGTAATAAAAAAAAGATAAGGTGAAGGCTGTGCTGCTGCTCCTCCTGCCGTGCCTTCACTCCTATCAACAGAGATATTGAAGGATCGCAGATCAAAGTGAATCCGTTTTCCGAGCGGGCCTTCCTTCCGTCTACATCAGGCCTCAAGCGGGGTCCTCAGTTTGCTCTAAGTTGGTCTCCGATTTACTCAAATTAGATATACTTGTGACTAAAGCCTCCCCACATTTCCCACGACTGAGAGGAGGTTCATTATCTCTTCCTGGCACCCAGCCTCTGTGTCTTTCAGGGCCTTCAGCTACATCATCCATTATACACGCGGAGACAGATGTCCACAATGCTGACTTGTTTATACGGTGGGGATGGTGAGATAGGGCAAAATAGGCAGTTTTCTCCCACATTAAGCTTGCGCAGCTCTGCTGTGTCTCCTCTGTGTTTTCGTAAGAAGCCGAGTCTGGCTGCGGTGAGAGGAAGATGGGACTCAGAGCTTGAAGCGTAGGAGACAGAGATGACCCAGGGGATATCATACCACTGCAGGTTGGTTTCATTAAACTCTGTGCTGCGTGTGTGTGTGTGTGTGTGTGTGCTAACAGTAAACGCAACAAGCAGGCAGCAATACTATCTTGTCCCAGCCGAGAGCATGTTATTCCAGGCAGGCCTGAAAACTGCCCTGGGCGCTACTGGACAACCATAATTGTCTGCATCAAATAAGTCAGTACTTGCGCTGCGTATTCTTCACATGGACAGTCTCCAGAAGCTGCTGCTGGTTGCTGATGACCATATTCCAAAAGTAATAATTCACCAGCTTAACTCTTATCTCTTGGCTCGTCATTATCGGAGGCAGGATCCAGGTGCGCGATGACAAGAGCGTACTGTCACAGATTTCGAAGGGTGAAAAAAACATTATACTTTTTCCATTACTGCCGCCTTATCTGCCAGCAGAACCAGTATTTGGCCGAGTGAGGGTGAAGAAAACAACACTCAATATCATCTCCCCTGTCAGGCACTTCCCATCAAAATGTCATGGCTACATGTGAAGTTTCCCACCGTCGTGGAGAGATGAATTCACTTGGAGTCATAGAAGAAAGTGACATCTGATGTAGCCGTGTTCAGTAGCATATATTCCATATAAAAGCTATGCTATATTAGTCACTCCCAGTGGGGTCGGTGGCACTCTGCCAGGGGTTCGTGAAAAGTTCTCAAAATGATTCATTTAAAAAGATGTTAAATCTTTAAAAAAGGCTTCATAGTTAAAACAATTCTATTTACATTTTTAAATCTTTTAAATAATTGTACATTATTGTAAATACCGTAATCAGACCCTGTGTTTTATTTAGCCTATGTATGCACTAAGAGTAAAACAATTCACTTAACACTTCTCTTGACATGTGTGTGTTCTGAAATGCACTCAAAAAAATGAAAAAAATTAATCAAGGTTATTACATTGTTTTATGGGTATTATGTGTTGAAACAGTGCAACTATTTTAAGACATATCTAATATATTTCTCATAATTCTGTTGTGCTGTTCTTTCACATAGTTAAGACTATAGAAGTGGGACACATGTGAGGGGTCCCCGGTATATTCTCCATCTTGTATGGGGTCCATGGCGATTTAGAACCTCTGTCCTAAACAAACAGACGCCCACAGGTGACATGCAGGGCTGCAGGGAGAGAGGGGCTAAACAGCTGAGTCATGAAGACACAATATGGTGCGGGTCCCACTGAGCTCGTCTGGAAAACTAGTGGGGACCTGCTGGAATGTGTTCGTGTGTGTATGTGTTAAGAAAGAGGGGGAGAGAGAGCAAAACATGTTGTACCCTTGCCCTCTACATGTACTTTAGACGTACAAAGTGAAGACATAGCCACAACACTTCACGTCACATTGAGTGAGAAAGCTAAATTTACATGTACATTAACCACCCTCACCACATGTTCAGCTCAAATGTCTGTCTGTAACTTATTAGATAGCAGTTAAGCGAAATGATGAGCAGCCAGAGGCAGAGTTGAGGAGGGGTTTCAGTGAACAGCTGCTTTCATTTCACATCTGGAGATCAGGCCTTGGCAGGATAAATATTTTAAAGGTTTTCAAATATTTGATATATAATTCTCGGGATGTGATGGATCAAACCGGCCCGGGACTTGAGTAGACCCTTCAGTGGAATCTTCAAATGCGAGACGTGGATGTGGATGTCAAGCAAAGAGACGGAGCAAAAGGCAAATCATATATCTATTGTTTTGATTTGCGGGGGGAAAAAAAGAGTCATACTGAAAGAGCATACCTGCGCCATGTCATCCAAGCAGTTGAAGATGTACTTGCGAGCCTCCTTGGACTTGATCCCTGTTTCACCCTCGTGGTCCTCTTGAGTCTGCGGGAGACAAGAAGCAGATGTTCCTCTCAAATCCCATCACACTTCCCCTCTGGAAACGCACTATTTACATTTGGCTCATTACAGCCTCTTGTTGTTGATGTGCAGCAGGACTCCGCTTGCCCTCTGAGCAACCCTGGGGTAGCACACAAACACTCATCTAACAGCCAGGGAAGACGGCATGCCGAGGCACACACTATATCACTGAGACAATATATAAAATATGAACTGCACTGCACACACGAGTGCACCTGGACACGCGTTTACGTAAACTGTACGAAAGTGCACAGACCAGTATAAACACATGTGATCACTCTTTTTCAAAGGATTTAAAAATGTACACAAAACTAATCTGTGTTGACTGCAGAATCTTCCTGACTGAACACATGATATTTTTTAATTACAGTCAGCAAAGCGCTGCAGCTGCTGTAACGTGGAAACACATGGCAAGGTCAAATTAAAGCTGAGCAATCACTCTTCAGAGTGGGAAAAAAAATAAATGGTCAGGATGCCTTCACGTTTGATTTTCCACATAGCAAAGACACATGGGAAGTTACAGCAGTGGTGTCAAGTGCAAGCTAATAATCCATCCGTGTGTCTTCCCCTACAATGGTGCTGTCAACTCGTATCTTCCGGACCAACAATGTGTTTTAAAAAGGCCTCCTAATGCCAGACACAGTTTTTCCAGGTTGCTCACAACAAACTCTGTGGATTATCTTGAGAAACCGGGTCATGATTTCTGGAAAGAGACATTGCTGTTGAGTTTATCAAATGTTATTTTTTGGCACATTGAGCACCACAAGCCGAATGCCATCTAGTTACATTATATTGGAGAGAAGGGAGACATCTCTACGCCCGATAACCCCAACACTCGGCAACTCCCTCGAAACAATCTAGATTGATAAACAACACTGCAGGTAAAATTAAAAATATGTATTTTTCATTTTGGTGTGAACTGTCCCTTTAACATGGAAAGGTTGCGCAACTTTTACCTGACAACTGCTAAAAGCCCATGGGCCTGCTGACTTGAAAGCATGCACGCTATGTACTCTATGTTGACATATGTCTTCATTTAAAGGCTATTATCATCATCAGTGTGGTATGTCACTGGGAGTCATAAAAAACAAAAGAACTTTGTCCTTCGAAAAAGAAAAGGTCAATCCTAGCTATGCACAGACGGACCATGTCGGAACATAGATGGATCAGTATTTGCAGTTCGATACAGTCAAGAACTTAGTGAGTAGAAATACTTCAACCTGCTTATTGAGTGGAGGGACACTGGGAGGGGTATGAGCACACGCCCTCAGATTGGATTCATCAGGCCTGACTTCCATTTGCTAAATCTTCTCACACAGATACATTTTTGCTCTCATTACTCTCTGACTTTGTTTATAGCCCGGGTCGTCAATGCCTCACACGGTGTAGCCAAAGTTTTCGGGAGAATATTAATAAAAGATATTGCTGGCAAAAACATCAGCTTCCCCTAGGAGGATGTTCTTGATGCTTTTGGAAGGGATGTTATGTGTTTGTGTGTATCACTTCAGCCGTACCTTAAGTCTCCAGAGAGGATAGGTGGAGTCGGGGTCTCTGTTGAAGAACCTGGTGGTCTTTGACCCTGCACTCAACAGATACTCAGCAGGCAGACCCTGTGTCTGTGAGATGTACCGGATCTGCAAGACAGGAGATGAAACATTTGCATTTGGGACTTTTCACATCATATGCATGATTGAAACATTAGTTGTATTGAATTTGGGAGCATGGTGAATCCTTCTGATGAGAAAAAGGCTAAAACTTTAAGATTGATGTTCTTCTGGCAGATTGAAAATCTAGGCTGACGTTAACTGCTCCAGACTTATCTGGCTGCAATATGCACAGCACCCAAAAATGACCTCAGCTCAAGAGTCTAAGATTAATTTGAGCCTTGTAAATGAGACACTTTGTGAAGTTTTCCGGCTTGTGACAAATCAGGCGAACTCGTTCAGTGATGGAGCGCAACTTGCTCAAGGTTTTCCCACTGAGCCTCGTCTGACTGATAGAGAAGGGGGAACGTGGCGATGTCTTGCTCTGGAGCACAGGGGCTGCGCTAATTGGACAAGTGGCTCTGTGGCATCTGTTCAGATAAACAGGGAGGCTGCGCAAGAATCATCAGGGGCTGTCAGGGGGATTGGAGAAGCATCCCACCCTCTCAAACACACTCATAAGCGCACACTCGCGGAGAGAGGACACACACACACGTGCATACACATGGCTGCACATGAACTCAGATTCATGGCAGCACCCAGGCACACACAATCAAGAGTTGCGAAGAGGTCAGGAGACAGTTCGGAGGTACAAGCAGCAATCATATGTTACCTGATCGTACTCTGAGGCTCCGGGGTAGAGGGGCCAACCCAGGAAGAGCTCGGCTATCACACAGCCCAGGGACCACATGTCTATGGCCTCACAGAACGGCAGGCCCAGGATGATCTCCGGAGCCCTGCGGATAGAGAAAACGCACAGTATCGTTAGAAATCAGACGTTAATGTATAAGACCAGTGGTGGGATGCAACTAAGTACATATACTGAAGAACAATTTTGATATACTTGTACTTTACTTGAGTATTTCCTTTTTATTCTACCTTATACTTCTTTATTTTAGAGGGAAATACTGTACATTTTACTCCACTACATTTATTTGACACTTTTACTTTTTATATTAAAAAACAATTACTGAACAAAAACATAAACGCAACAATTTTGCTGACATTTTTCAAGAGTTGGAATAAAAGATTTACTACTTTTTCGATGCACACTAAAGACTTTTTTCTCTCAATTCTGTTCACAAATACGTGTTTCGGGAGCATTTCTACTATGCCACGATGATCCCTCCACCTGGCAGGTGTGGCAGAGCAAGATGCTGATTAAAACAGCATGATTATTATAACACAGGTGTGCCTTGTCATAGTAAGTGCTCACTAACACACAGATTTAAACTTTTGCACAAAATGTGAGAGAAATAAGCCTTTCGTGTGCATAGCAAGAAGAGTTAGAATCTTTTATTTTAACTCATAAACAGCTTCTTTTCACCTGTGAGGTCAGAAGAGGAAATAATCTTGTTGAATATGTAGGAGTGAACATTTGCGAAGACAACACAATCGAATTACACAACACACACACATAGGCACACACTTTGTTTCGCACTTTTCCACAGTTCCACACCAAGACAATTCATTTTCCTTTCATCGTCAATGTCTGAAGGTTGTTGTGTTACTTTAATATTGATCACTCAGTGTAGCCTTGTGGGGTGTTCCTTTTTCACATCACTTGTTCAGCCATTTTTGAAAGTGTCACATTGCAGATAACTGATTGATAAGCATGCAGGAGCACCAATCACTGAGCCCCATCTCTGGTAGTCAGACAAGGGCACTGTGTAGAGGTAGAGGGGTATGTTTACGGAGTTTCACGATCCATGGCCACAAAGCAATGTGGAAGCCATTATGCCATAAAGTAAAACCAACATAAATATTCCATAGAGCTAGCAATGAGCTTTATCTGGGCTTTTAGCAGGCTGCATTTGCGTTAATAATGCCAGTGCTTAATTCCTAGTTCCCAGTCCTACATACACACATACAGTACAGTGATACATAAAAGAGACCATTTCAGTGGAAGAGGAGATAAATATCTCTGATTTGATAAAAAAGAAGAAATATTGCTTCAGTTATTTGAGCAGCAGTGCAGTCCAAGAGAATTGCCGACACTCATTCAACATGTTTTATATCCTGTCAGAAAGACTAATACGCTTGTTTTGAGCTCACATCTCTGATGGGGCTTAAAATAACCAAGAACACAGTGACTCTGCTCTCTAACAATCCAGAGCACTTTCAAGAGGTTTTCTGGATGTCGTCACCGTATGGTGGACGTTAATTTGGTCTAACACGTTACCTATCTGTGAAATTTAGTCATCTAGGTCCAAACAACTGGCAGCAGCTCTCCCATATCTATAACGTCAATCTAGACTGAACTACTGCAACTGAAACCCTTCACATCTATTAATAACATGTCAACAGCATGACACACAGATCACCGGATCTTAAGGACGATCTTGGAAAGTTTCTCATTCATGGCCGTGTTCACTATGCTGATTGCCGTGACCATGGTAACTAGGCTAGCGCCCCCCGGGCTAGACGGGCTCTGGCAGGGTTCGGGTCGCAGAGAGAGAAACGAGGGGGCCTGGCTTCAGCCCTGCTGCAACTGTAGGTGCCAGGGAAACAGAGAATGTGGAAAACAGCATGGGGGGACGCTATAGGACTTTATATGCCTTATGCCTGTAGGGGGGGGGTGAAGGGTGAGCGGTCTGAGGGCTTGGAGTTGAATGAATGAACATACCTCGCATACTTAGAAGCTAATTTCCAACTGTAGCTCCCTGCCCTCTATTCACTGCTCGCTGACAAAAAAGGCCAAATGAAAAGAGGGTACCGTAATTTCCGGACTACAAGCCGCTACTTTTTTCCCACACTTTGAACCTCGCGGTTTATACAATGACGCGGCTAATTTATGGATTGTTCCCGCTTTCACAAGCTTCATGTCGCCAAAAAACTGAGCACCGTCGCATAATGTGACGTAAATCGAGCGCGCTCAAACTTCCCATTCATTACGATAATTAACTTTTTTACGAAATTTCTCGGTGTTTCATTCAGTGTACCAAATGAACCTCTAAAAACATTATGCCAACCTTCAATTGCATTATTAGTTCTTGGAATGTCTTCAGCAGCGGACATTATGAACAGCGGACATTATGAACAGCAGACATTATGAATGGTCACGATTCTGATTACGGTCATTTTGTCGCCCTCATCATGGCAAAGACACGGAGAAAGGCATATGATGCAGCTTTCAAGTTGAAGGCGTTTAAAAGCCTATTTATTTTTGTTCCAAGCCGTGTTTCATTAAAGCCTGTGTTAAGTTAATTTGTTTCAATGTACCGGTAGGCACCTGCGGCTTATAGACATGTGCGGCTTATTTATGTACAAAATACATATTTTTTAAAAATTCAGTGGGTGCGGCTTACATTCGGATGCGCTGAATAGTCCGGAAATTACGGTACATTCATTGTATTCCGAGATGTGTCTAATAAAGGAAAGCAGAAGACGACGAGATACTGCGCAACAGAAACAAAACCGGAACAAGAGGAAGAGAGTTCAAGAGAGGCAGAAAATAAAAGCAAATGAAGGGGAGCAGTGAAGAGCTCAGTGAAGAGCTCCTGTCACAGAAGGTGGTTATTGGGGTCTCGAGGGCAGCAGTGGCTAGCAACAGTATCTTAGGGCACCATTACACACCAATACAAAGACACCTCCACACACAATGAGCCGAGACGTCTATCAAGGGGCTGCCAAAGAGGGATAAAGGAGCCTGCTAGGAGGCGATAGCGGAGGGAACAGCGAGGTCTGTTGAAGGTAGGAAAGACAAGAGATGGACACCAAGACCGGGGTCAGCGTGATCCTCCTCCAACAGCCTGTTAGAATGGATGGAGTTTCACTGCGGATCTCACATGTGACACAATGAGACAAGCGCACTAGAAATATTCAAAGTTAAAACGGGGAAGGATGAACCACCTGTCAGGAAGGTTTTGTGTATCTTTTACCTTCAGCGGGAGATGTGCTTAATCAAACTTGAGGTATCTTCAAGTACATGTTCGTAAACACACTTAACCATCTTGTTATCCAGCATTGCTTTGGAGTCTTGGTCAATTTAAAGTCTTCAGAAACTGAAGTCAAATCACTCAAACACAAAAACACTTTAATGACAAAATCTCCTTGACATACACAGAACGATAAGCAGAGGTTTGTGAAGATTATGTTCTATTTATATATTCAAAGATCATTGTTGGTACTTTCAACTCTTTGCTTATCACGCTGTCTGTGCATAAGTTGATAATAGAAACACGCAGCACTCCATCACCCTTAACAGACATTGTGTTTTCTACCTCGGCAATATTTTTTACGATATAATGAAACCAATATAGTGCAGCCGCCCAGAAGTTCTGCGGTGCATTTGTCATCTAAATAGGATTCATTCTTACACAAAAACACTTAACATATATATATCCCCTTATTTGTGTGAGGATGAGTTCTCCAAAGGCCTCATTTGACTTTGAGAATCGCAAAATATGTATGAGCCATAGTGAGCAGAAAACAATGAGGGCTGTTCTCACAACATGAGGCTATTTCTTTTTTTTTTTACTCAACTGCAAGGAAATTCTTCCCCATCAAAACGCATTGCGGAGATGAAAGCCACAGGAAACCCTTTCATCAGATGGTCCTCCAGATCACTGTGACTCCAGTGGACACATGCAGACCCCAGGACCTTCAACTTTCCCTCTTTTTTTTCCCTTTTACCAAGACACTGAACTGAAGTCACTTCAAACACCAGTCACCATCATGGTATGTAATTAATACTAGCTCACAAACAGGCGAAAAAGAACTGACAGCAGAACTGTGTCTCATTTGATGTCAAAGAAAGGTGGCTTTCATAACAGCCAACTTCAACAAATTGTCTTTTCATTAGCGCATAATTAGTGCGAGGCCTTCTGCCTTAATGTAATGTTTCTTTGCATGTGTGTATAGCTGTGTGTCATGGCCACACGGACTTTGCCCTTGTGTGTGAGGGAGAGATTTGCTAGTGTTGATGTTATGCTTGGATCTGTTTAAGCTTGAACCTTCCTGGGTCATGCTCCAGTGCTCTACTTAGGCTGTTCTCATGGCTCCTCTGCCTCTCAAAGAAAGCTCCTCCCGTTCAGCGAAAGTCAGAGACAGAGAGAGAGACAGAGAGAGACAGAGAGAGAGAGAGAGAGAGAGAGAGAGAGAGAGAGAGAGAGGGAGTTACATCGCTGCTCATGATATGAAACCACAAATGCAAATCTGCCCCTACCAACGCACCGCTGCCATCGCATGCAAAGCGCCCCACAGCTGCTGCTGATGCGAGCCTTTCACCGGCAGTGATAAACAGCACACACATCTGCACAGCTCAGAGACCTTGCTCCTTTCCTGTTCCCCTTTCCTTTCTGAAGTAGCAGATGATATGAGATTGACAATTTATGCAGATCGGACCATTTCAGTTTTTGATGCTAAATTGGATGCCATAATTTATTTCTGTTGAAGCTGAAAACAGCACAGGAGCAGCCAGGTGTTTAGTGCTCACATTTTAGAAAAACAAAAAAATAAACTAGAAGAGTAAGCTGTAAGCCTATAGGAAATTGTGTTTTGTCTGTCAATGTCTCTTTGTGAGTGAAAGACTCAAGTTTTATGCTAGTGGTTTAAGAACAGCCATTCTTTTAGTTGAATTTTCATTTGAAAGTACTGGTCAAAAAAGAACTAATTAAAATGTTGACCTAATGATGGCAGTTAATTCAGATGGTCATCAAAGTTACTACAATTCATCCTGAGGTGAACATGAATGTTATTACCAAATTTCATCAATCCATCCAATAGTTTATCTTGCTGGATTTTTGCCATCACAATGTTTGATTGACAGATGGTTCATCCAATCACCTGCCAAGTGCCTACCCTTTTCCAAACAGTTTCCAATGACGGCTTCTCAGATGGCTCTGTGTAACAAACCATTTGGCGGGGTCAGGTGATCAAATAGTCACAGTTAGCCACAAACCTCATGGTGGCGCTGGAGGAAAATCATGGGATAACATTGCCATCCATAGAACCACACTAGTAAAGCTATTTATAAACTATATTCTTGCCACCTGGTAATCTCTAGAATCGAAGTGCTTGGATACACCATCTGAGAGTGCTACATTCAGTTGACACTGCCAATTTATTACCCTTTAAGCTGCACCCCCCACCTAGCTCATCTCCAGTTGGCATGGCTACCACGGACAGTGCCTCTCGGAGGGTGGTGGTGAGCTTCTCGCTGCAGACCAAAGATGTCAAATACAGTACAGACGGTGTGCAAACCACCGGCTAGCCAGAGGCTTTCTCTGGATCTCAATGGGGACCCAACTGCATGAGAGGCCTCAGTGTTCGGGCTAGTGGCTCTGACAGCACTGGCCCTTGACAAAAGAAAGAGGGAGGCTGAGATGGAGAGAGAGGGAGAGAGGGAGGGAGGGAGGGAGAGAGAGTCTGCATGCTGACATCCTCCCAGCTGGCCTGGTCATTGATGAGCCCCAGTCCTCTTGGGAGCCAGAGATGGCACGACTCATGAATGGTGCCTTTCTTCTGCCACCCCAGCCCACCCCTACACCTCAGCCCCTTCACCCACCCCCTCTGCCAACGCGGCCAACCCCAACACCTCACCCAGCCTCGCCATCCACCCGCTCTGCCAGCAAAAACCCCTTCAAACCCCTCAAACTAGGGCGCCGAGGCCAGGCTAGCGTTCCCTCCCCACTCGCCTGTCCGCCCTCTGCTCTGTTGAACCGTGCCTGCGCTTGGCTGATCTGCCAGCCCACACACACACACACATGCAGACACACTAGCGCAGACACACACACAGCTGACATCACAGGCTGTGTGCATGTCAGGATGTATCCATCAGGCTGACCTTCCCTTAGCTTGGCTCCAGACGGGAGACTGATGGATCCCTGGAACCCTGCAGCATTTACACACATTTAAAAGCATGCACACACACACCCACCCACACACACACTCACACACACACACACCCACCCACACACACACACACACACACACACACACAGGGGTCAGCCAGTCAATGGTAATGGGTCTCTTTTTTTCTGTTTCAAAGACTTCATCATTGGCCCTTATGCAACTATGTTTTATTCAATAGGCAGGCAGGCAGTTATACGGAAAGAGCAGCATGTATACTGGAGTTAAATAAGATCTTATACTGGTTATGTGGAGAGCACTGTTATGACATCGTGCTGGTTGGGGAGAGAGATAGCCGTCCAGTGCTAAAAGGAAAAAACACTTCATGAAAAAAAGAGCCCTCCATTAACTTTTCTCCCCTCTATGTATCTCCTCTTCTTTCCCTTTCCTCCCTTCTCTTTGCCTCTTCCCCTCTCTCCATCCCACGCTTTGCCCTTGCCTAATGTAAAAGGCTCGGGCTGGTGCTGGTGAATGACTCCATTCCTCCCCTGGGGAAACTCATCTACATATTCATGCCCTCAAAAGTTCCTCCACAGCCTCTTTGAAGACGCACCATAGAGAAACACTTTTCTAGATATATTGCATGGTGGTCGCTGACTGTGAAATCAATGTGCAGAGCTACATCCCCTACCGTGCACCTGTGGCTCGCAGGAGCCCGCCCCAACCCGAAACACACACACACACACACATACACACACACACACACACACACACACACACACACGCATACATATGCACTATACCTTTCCAAACGCTCCACCTGCTCTCATCACATCAGAAATTGCTGCGCAGTGCACAAGCCAGGCATAGCAGTACTCATGTAAATGCACATTTATGTAGGCAGACACTGTAGATAGCATTTAAATTTAGAGACTGGGTGTTCCAGGTGGTTCAGGGCTGGGAAGGAGGAGGGGGATATCTGGACAAGGTACACTTTTTAACTTGAGAAATGTTGTCTCACTCCCTAAGCAGGGGCAACATTCCTGGTGTTCATGGTCTTAAAAACAGGCCTCTCTCTCTTTTTTTTGCTCTCGCTCTAAGAAACAGGCACGGCGAAAGCGCTGATGGGACTGTCACTGTTTGACCTGTTAAAGTATTGGCATTCCCTGTTGCTCTAGCAATGCATCACATGCACAACAAGGCATGTGAAATCCTATAGGGGGAAAGAAGGAGGGAGGATGTTTCATACAAAGGGAGGGGTCAACATCCAAAGAAGTGGGACTGTTATGATAACAGCTAAAAAGCAACAGGGAAACTTACAGACACTTATTAGCAACTCAACTTCAACAGAAGTTGTGATTGCAGCAACTCAAATGCCTCATGTAAAATGTGGGTGACAGCTGCGAGTGTGCTTGTGCTGATTCAACACAACCTGAAGAACATTTCAGCTCAGCAGCCTCAGAGGGAGTAAACTGTAACTGAGAGCTAACATAGATAGCATTAGTACGCTCAAAGGTTGTCCTCGTTTCCACTGCCAGTCTCACCATCTCAAATTGAACTCCTCCCTCGTCAGTGGGCAAAGGGCCACCCCTATTACCTTGCACACATGGCACATGGAGCGCTGCCGTCGAAGCGTGGCACGGTCAATATTAACTCATGGGATGTGCCACATTCTCTCACATGGCATCACCCTATGTCGTTATACATAAGCTGTTTTTTTTTTTTTTTCTTTTTCAAACGGGGCTGTGTTCATAGCAGCGTTAGATAACATACCAGATTTACTGTTAGGTAACATCAAACATATTTTTTTGGCCTGGCAATACGTTCTACTCTATGGAGACTTTCTCTCCCCTCTTGGAGAAGCAGTGTAGTACCCGTCTCCACCCGCCCTCTCTCTTTCTTCTCCCCCTGCTTGCAAAATCTTCCATTAGCAACGCTAACAACTACAAAATCCAAACAATGAGCGCAGCTCAGTTGTTCGTTTAGACGTGTATGTGGCGCTTCAGCGTTCCCGGTTGGTAATTACCTCTTTCCCGTGGTTATTATTATTCTCCAGCATGCGGCTGATCCTATAAGTAATACATCTCATTTTCCACCTGCAGCCAGCGGGCTGTCCCCAACTCCCTGCAGAACCCTCTGTACCCCCAACCCCCATCGCCTGGTGCAAGGGTCAAAGAGACAGACCTCTTTCAACTGGGTGGAGGTGGAAGAAGAGGGAGGAAATGACAGAGAGGAGATGAGGCAGGGAAAGACGGAGATGGTGGGGTGGGCACAACAATGGATGATGGACCGACCCTCTCCATCAACACCCACCTACCTACACACACACACATATTCTGTCACTACTGCCTCTCTTGTCAAAGCAAAGAGTGCCGGGAAGGATTTGCGATCGGTAAATGATGGGTATCTGTCATACAGTGATGCTCTCTGTGCAGGCAGCCTGGAGAGAAGATGTAGGGGACGCAAAGAGGGAGCCTCAAGTCTCTCCAGCCCTATTAGGGTAGTAGACAGACAGTATTAGGCCAGTCTACCAGCCAATGGCCAGACACTGACCCAACCCTCAGGCATGTGCAGCTCTGCTCAATAAAAATCAGACTTTAGTGGAATCTCTAAATAATAACTTGAAAATGGGTAATTGACATCACATCCTGGCCAAAAAGTATATTTCACGAGAGAAACGAGGGACAAGTTTCTTGGAAAGTATTAATATCGCGGCTGCTGAGCCTTCAGAATGATGCCATCTCACCCTCATTCTCTGCTAGTCAGTACTCCCCACTGTCAACAAGCCCAGAGGAAATATGTGGGTCACACAGAGAGCTGAAGCCAAACTAAAGGCACAAATGCAGACAGACGATAACACATTCCAACATGCAGTCACTCAGTCAACCAGCTTTACCAGCTGGCAAGCCCTTCACTGCGGCTGAGACGCTCACCAAAACAGACAGGGGAGCATCATAGCGGGCAACGAAACACGGGCGCAGGCGGTCAGTCAGGCAGATGAGATTGTGTCCGCTCGTGGCAGAGGGATGCTTAAACCAAAAGCCTTGATCACTTCAGCAGATTAGAGTTTACGAGGGATTCAGTGAGATAGACTTAAATCTTTTTTCGCTCGGCTCCAATCCGTCCAGCACAGTGCAAGCCACAGCAGGGCAGCCCAGAGCCCTGGCCTAAACTGCAAAACAGGCTGAATATCTATCGTAATATTCTACCACAGCCTTTCAGTCGAAAAAGCCCAGCATGACAGTTATGTATACTGCTGGCCAAACCAATCACAATCTCATCTGCTTGCCTGACTGACTGTCCGTCTGTCTCCCTCTCTTGCGGTTTGTCTGTATTTTCTGCTGTCTGGTTGATGGGCATTATTGTGTTGTTTTATTGTCTAGTTTCCTCCGGCAGTTTGCTTTCGTCTAATAAAGTCCAGGGCAAGGAATCGCAAGGCTTTGCATTGATACGTCCTATTCTGTTGATTTAAGGTGACTGAGACAGAGATCAAGTGATAGGGGGGAGAGAGGGAGGGGACACGATCAATGTGGTTGGCTGACGGAGCCATACATACTGGATATGTGGTAAAACAACAGACGGCGAAAATCCATTTGAAATGCGCCTGAGAACATATAGCTAGGAGCCGCGGGGGAGGGCGTCCTATACTGCTATAATGACATACGTCTCCCTGCCATTCAATACATGCAAACACACATGCACATACACAGTTTCAATCATAAACGCTGCTCTGGTTGACTAGTTCCTTATTTCTGGGGCAAGTGAAAGAGCAAATGTCTCCCTTTGCAAGGCAGCCTGCAAAATTCCACCTCACCCCCACCCCGGCATATAGTACATGCGCTACATTTCTCTACCTCCACCCATCCCCCCTCCACCCCTCCCTCTCTCTATCACTATCCCTTGTTTGACTACCGTCTTCCTTCCTCCCACCCAGTCGGGCAGTAATACCATCTCCTACCTAATCAAATTCTGCTGTGTGTGACATGAATTCTTGGTGCCCAAGGCTGCGCTGCCTCACGATAAGCTACAGGGCAGCAGAGAGCTGTAACTAAACCTCACGCAGGTCCTATAGAGCAGCTCCCCATCTCACTGTACAATTTAACTCAAGGAGAGTCCTCCTGCATATGGTACTCCTTTCTTTCGGCCTGTTTCACTGCTTGCTTCAGAGTCTGTCTGTCTTTCTATGTATGGTACTGCTCCTCTTCTCTGTGTGTGAGTTTAGTGAGTCCCTGGAGTGCAGCAGGCTCATGGTTAATTAGAGTGTGGAGAGGACAGACTGACAGAGGTGGATCCAGATTGCCACCCAGATGTGGTCAGAACGCAATGACTGACTCCCATGTCTTTTTGTCGCAATTACCATCTTACACGCATGACAGCGATCACATACAAGAAAATACAAGATCCCTCCAGAGAGTCCTTCGACAAAGGTGAAGCCTCTACTGTCTTCCCTCCTCAGACTTGTGTCCCTCTATCTGGCCCAGCACGCCGCCTGCCCGCTGTGCCTTCAGACACTCTTTACATCGTTTGTCACGCTGCATTCTTCCCTGACAAGAATTAGAAATGTCATCACGTAGAGAAACAACGGCAGGATTATTAAAGCTTTAGGGAGGAATTTGGACAAATAGGCCATTCCCTCATAGCCTCATCAGAAGACAGTCTTCTAGCTTAGACAAACAAAGACAGATAGTGTTGTGTTTGTGGTGTGTTTTTGGACTTGTAAATGAGAGCTGCAGTGTTTCATGTCAGGATCAGTCTTGGAAGAGAACAGGTCACGAAGGGGACAGGCGTGAGAGTTTTTGTGTTTGTGCTTTCTTTCTCAAATATTCAGCCACATTAATACACACGACTCGGGCTGAGAAACTACAACTAATTGAATGTTTTCACACACAATCATGGATATGCGTTGATTTACACCGTATAAAACAAGAGTCACTGGCTGTTTCTTATGTTCATTTAATATACTCTACGTCCTTTAAGGAAAAAGCAAATACAAAACAAAAACAAAAAAAACTCTCTACCTGAGCCACATATGAATCAGACGCAGGCGCACAATATGTAATTTGCAGAGAGAACTCAGAGCAGGCAATAATAATAAGAGATGTCTTCAAAAACAATCAGTCACAATGACAGGTAATTAATTTGGCCAAGCAACAGTGGCCTGCAGTCATTTGTAAGTATAGTCACAGTTAATCACCTCTCAATGACAATACCCTTGTATTGTTTTTCCTTCCCTCTGTCATATAGAGAGCGATCATTTTCTCCCATCCCCTATACGGTCTACCATGACAAACAATTGAGGTATGCTCTGCATTTGCTATGCCATACATTGTCTATTGAGGGAAACAATTACTGTACAGGGACAATCAATATGGCATCATCCTTTACATGTAGCCATACTTGAAGATTCAATTATTATAGACAAAATGACATTGTTATTTCTGCTGCCGTGGCCTCACTCAAGGAGAAAGCAGACAGCTTTGATTCCATCTAAACAGTAATTTGACTCTATTCTGGCTATCACATCACTATGTCCACCATGTAGGCACAGAGGAGGGAGGGGATTAGATACATTTATATGTCTGATTAAGGAAGGGAGTGACATAAATGTATTATCTTAATTAGGCTTTGTCTTGTAAGTTTAAATGTGACTCACCAAGAGGAGAAAATCAATGTGCGATTGTAAAGACAAGTGACAGTGAGGATTAATATGCCAGAGGATGCTGGTTCTGGGTCAGGCTTGTAAAAAACTTTTACTTTAGGTAACTCATTAATTGGTTAGATTATAAAATGTCATAAAATAGTGAAATATGCCTGTCCCAATTTCCCACAGCCCAAGGTGATGTCTTCACATTGCTATTGTGGTCTGAAATATAAATAAAAAATCATGTTATTTGATTATTTTTTTGATGTGATTTCGATGAAACATACCCAGCCAAAAACAGGAACACAGTAGAAATGAAGCGACAACCCTGAAAAGTGAAGCCAATGCGGAAAGTACCTTAGACGTGCATTCTTTCAAATGGCCAACAGAGGGCGACTGCTCTGGTTGCAAAAATAAAAATGTATAAAAGTCTAAGAGAAAATGGCCCTACTTCTTACTTGATTTATTAACTCAGTAAACATTTTCCTGATGAGCTTATGGTATCGTTTTAGGTCTTCTTCAATACAGGATGATGTTTATTTTGTAAATGATCTTTTAGAGCAAAGTAAAGGTGCTTTAGGACTTGGCTATCTTGTGACCGACAGGTGGCTACTAGCTGTTGCTTTGGGTTTGTTTGGGTGTTTTTGTCTTACAACTTTAACCCGTTCACACTGATTTCCGTTCATGAAAGTTAATTGTAACATTTTAGTCACCTAAAACTGTTGTTCATTGTTTTCGATTGTACAGAATCTGTTTCCAAAAAAATCAAGATGTCAATTGCCAAAATGAACGATAAAACCACAGTCCACAAACCAATGGGTGATGTCACAGTTACTAAGTTCACTTCTTATATACAGTCTATGATAGAAATGCTGCACATGAGACATAATGAATGGACAGCCCCTTGTGTTTTTCTGGAGGCTAGGTAAGTCAAATTGCCCTTAACCCTTTAACACCTAAGCCTCAAAATGTCCACCTGGACTTTTTTGCTTATTTTGACTATAAAAAGGTCAGAAAATATCCTGTGAGTAAGTGCTTTTGCCCATTTTTCAAGAATACCTGGAACTTTCAATATCTGGCAGTTATTTACAATTTACTGCCTGTTATAAGAGTGTAATAACAGTTTAAACGTGATAGCCTTCTGCTTCTATTTTGCCCTCAAGTTAAAAACCTATAAACAAAGATATGCAGACATGGGGAAAGGTCATACGTTTACGAGCTAAAGTGTAATAAGAAGTGATATCACTACCTGAGATTGGATACTGTTGGTCTTGGGAGTCTAATGACAGACAACATTGTTCAGCTCTTTCATGGCGTCAGAGATATTTTTCCCTGACAAGACATACCAGTATGGAAAGGACGACAAATATGCTTTCATCGTGGTTTGCATGCAAACATTCAACACGGTTATGCATGTCCCGTGACAACTCTGTAAATGACAGTTGCCTTCCTTAACCAGGTGTTTACCTGTCTTAGCTTACCTTGCCCAGAGGGAAGACCGTCCCCTCTCACCCCCGGCACACACACACACACACACACACACACACACACACACACACACACAC